>JASDQU010012923.1:186901-205890 GCA_032191745.1 Picea mariana | reverse complement strand
TTCTATAGATATGGAAGAGATTTGTAATGAAGATGTCCAAGTCTTTTGTGCCACAACTCTCTGGAGCTTGTCACATCATGAGCCAATGCCTGAACTGACTATCCTGACATGACGTACAATCCTCCACTGCAATTTCCAATGGGTTCTGTTGTACTTAAGTGGCTACCTTTAGCCCATAGTAGTGCCTTCTTGTCCTTGAAGATCACCCAATATCCCTTGTCCTCAAGGATTGCAACTGATAGTAGATTCTTTTTGATCCCTTGAACATATAATACTTCATCAACATGAAGTCTAGCCCTAGATTCCAATCTGAAGGAGATAGAGCCTACTCCCTCTATCTTGTAACATTTGTCATCCCTAATCTCAACATGCGTTGCAAAATATTTTATCTCGAAATCTGAGAGGATCTCCTTGAACTTTGTCATGTGCTTTGATACACCATTGTCTACTAGCCAAGTTTTCGGCCCCATGAAAACTGGTCTGGATAAGGAATAAACCAAGTAATATTCTTTTCTATTTTNGTTTGCTCACTCCTGGTAGTTGTGTGACTCTCCTCCTGGAGGCAACCATGACATAACCTCTCAAACTTGGGTTGAACCTCTCTCCCACTTACACTGGATAAAGGTCTCCCTGAAGAAGGAAGACTGTAAAAAATGGTCTGCACTAAATCATCATCATCCACTGTCACCCCTGTGACCAAAAGATGATCTCTGATCTAGGGTATCCTAGAACAGAAAGATGCCACTGATTCACCTTTCTCCATATTCAAATACTTAATCTTGTGCTTAAGTGCCCTCTCTTGACTTGGAGCCTGTTTTTCATACAGATTCACCAGGGTATCCATACAGTCCTTGGCAATCATTAACGAAGTCATTGTAGGCATTATACTGCCTTTGACTGAGTAAAAGTTGATTCGTTTGGATTTTACTTGACTCCTCCTGAAGGGCGCTCTTCCCACATTATTAGTGGGTTCCTCCACCATTGTGGTCACATATTGTTCAAGATCATGCTCCTGCAAGATATTTGTTATCTGGAGCTTCCACACATTGAAGTTGGCATCTCCTTCGAGCCTATCCTCGACCCTGACTGAAATGGAGGATGCCATGGACCTCACACGGGAAACTTAATCAAGCTAGCTTGGATCCGTGTTTTCCTTCTGCTGCACTTCAACACACTTAACAAACCCTAAGCTTTGTTACCATGTTAAATTATGAGCTTGATTTCTTATACGGATTAATTTGTTTATTTTCTTCACCACTTTGATTCCAACTTAATAAACTTCAACAATACCAAATCATAACCAAATATAAATAACTATGTAGATAAGTAAGCATGCACATCAACAACACATATACCCTGGGGAAACCCTGTATAGGGAGAAAAACCCCAACAAACGATATTCATTTATTGTATGAATAATGTAATATCACTTAGAAATATCCACCATGAATTTTCTTTTCTTAAAGAGCTTGCCAAGATGACTTTGAGCAAACAAAGACCTAAGAGACCTTACTGAAATACACCTTTGATATGTTGCCTCTATTGTCGATATACAACACTGATATGTTTCTTTGGTATGTTACCTTTTTATCACAGATATGCACCTCTATTGCTTCACCCTTAACCTACATATCAAAACTATGTTGAAGAGAAGGGTAGACCTCTGCTTATATAGGCTGAAGAGGAGAAGAGGAGAGGCTTGAAATAGTAACTTGTTTCCATGCTTTAATCATAACTCAGCTTCATACTTTAGTTCTAACTTAGAACTAGACTTGAGACTGGTATACTTTAGTTCGAAAATAGAACTACACTTGAGACTTTAGTTACAACTCAACATTACACTTTAGCTCGAAAATAGAACTAGACTTGAGACTGGTATACTTTAGTTTGAAAATAGAACTAGACTTGAGACTTCAGTTACAACTCAACATTACACTTTAGTTCGAAAATAGAACTAGACTTGAGACTTCAGTTACAACTCAGCATTACACTTTAGTTCCAAAATAGAACTAGACTTGAGACTTCAGTTACAACTCAGCATTACACTTTAGTTCAAAAATAGAAATAGACTTTAGATTTTAGTTACAACTCAACATTACACTTTAGTTCAAAAATAGAACTAGACTTGAGACTTCATCTACAACTCAACTCTTGACAAGGAAATTCAAAATTCTCTTCATGGTGGATAATGTTACACGTGCCAACGCACTAGATAAATACATTTATATCATTTGCAATATTAGGAATATCGTTTGTTTCTAGCTCATAGGAATTTTATATTCAACCTAACTTTTGCTATATTCCTTGACTTTTGCTCATGGCTGACACAGTTTGACTAGGCTCAAAGAGTTTGTACGTTCCCCCTCACTTTTGCACTAGTCTATTTATGCTCACAGAGGTTGTATGTTCCCCATGAATTTTGCACTAGGCTGTCTATGTTCACAAAGTTTGTACGTTCACCTTGACTTTTGCATTAGACTCACATAGCATCTTGTTCGTCCTGACTTTTCGTTTAACTCACAGAGGTTGTATGTTCCCCCTGGCTTTTGTCAATACCTCACAAGACTGGTTGATTCTCCAAATCTCCCTGGCTAGCCTGAGGGTGGCCCATATGGCTTCTCATTGGAGAATGACTGTCGATGCTGCCAAATTTAACACTTCTTCAGTTTGTGAAGATTCTTCTTCACTGCTAGATGTATCCATGTCACTTGGTGCCTTTTCCTGTTGTTCCTTTTCTTCTTCGACTTCTTTATCTTCAAGAAGTACATGCCACCCTTCATGACTATTGTATTCATTATTTCCTTCTTCCTATTCATGGAAGATTACATCTCTACTTGCAAACACTTTGTGAGTAGATGGTTCAAACAATTTATATGCTTTAAATTCTAAACAGTGCCCTATAAAAATACACTTTATAGCCTTAGCATCAACCTTCTTCCTATTCTCCTTCAGAATATGTGCAAAAGCCTTACACCCAAATATCCTCAAATTATTAACTGGTGGTTTAGAATCAAACGGGGCTTTGAAAGGATTTTTATGATCAAGACATCTTGTTGGAATTCTATTCTTTAAGTAAACAACAATGATAATGGCCTCATCCCAAAAAACATTTAAAAGATTCTTACCTTTCATCATACTTCCTTCACACTCCACCAGAGTTCTATTTTTTATTTCTGCAACTCCGTTCTGCTATGGAGTGTGGCGTACTGTAAATTTTTGTACTATTGCATGGTATTTGCAGTACTTGATGAAGTTCCCCAATATGTACTCTCCCCCTTGGTTTGAGCAAAGGATTTTGATGGGTTTTCGAGTTTGCTTCTCCACTATGTTTTTAAATTCCTTCAATTATTAAAAAACATCACTCTTTTTCTTGAGGATATAAACCCATGTGTATCTTGTGCAGTCATCAATAAACAATAATAAATAATAAGCACCTCCTAGTGACCTTGTTTTCATTGTTCCACTAGCGACTTTGTTTTCATTGGTCCACAAACATCAGTGTCCACATGTTCTAATAAATATTTTTTTCTTCTATCAGGATTAGAGGGGAATTCATCTCTGTGCATCTTTCCTAATGCACAACCTTCACAAGAAGCATACTCATTCTTTAACATAGGGAGTCCTTCAACCATACATTACTTTTGTAATAACAACAAATCATGATAATTAATGTGAGCATACCTTTGGTGCCAAATAGTTTATGTAGGCATAGTCACAGGAGTTAAATCTTGATGATTCTTTCTCGTGACATCAAGTTTGTATAGGCCTCCAACTCTTACTCCTGAAGCAATAGTTCTGTAATGATCCTGCAAGTCCTTCACTATACAATGTGTCTTGAAGAATTCGACCTTCAAATCGATCTGTAATGGTGGGCACATAAATCAAGTTTTTCTTTAGCCCAAGGACATACACAACATTGCAAATGTGTCTGACAGTACCATTCGAAAGTGTTACTGAAATATCTCCATATCCCTTGATTTGGTAAGAGCGATCATCTCCAAGATAAATATGGGCACCATTATGTGTTTCTTTAAACCGTGTATACCAATTCTTGTTACATGTCATGTGAATTGAAGAACCAGAATCAACAAACCATGAATCTTTCAACAGATAACGCAACATTCGACACAAACAATTTGAGATCTTTTGGTTCAATATTCAGGTTTTTTCTGCAAAGCATCTTGAATGTTTTCTATTTTTATGCCTAGCCTCATCATAATTTTTCTTCTTATAACATTCTCTAGCAATATGCCCAGTCCTACCACAATAAAAGCAATTAGGTTCATTTCTATTCAATGGCATACCTTGATTTCCCTTTAAGGAATCTCTTCTTTGTCCATAGTGCTAACTCCGAATTCTGAGGCTTCTAATTAGCATGCCTCTCTTCCTCTTGCAACAATATGCGTGTGAGTACCTCAAAAGTAGGAACTTTCTCCCTCGCTGCAAGGCCTCTTATAAACATTTGATAGTCCTATAGCATTCCATTTAAGGAAATTGTGACAAGATCAATGTTTGACACTTTTGCTCTTATATCTCCCAATTTATCTTTCATTTCTTTAATTCGCCCAAGAAAAGCACTCATAGACTCATTTATATCCATTTTAATACTTAGCAATTTAATCTTTAGGAAAACAACGTGATTTGTATTATTAATTTCTTTAATTCGCCCAAGAAAAGCACTCAGAGAATCATTTATATCCATTTTAATACCTAGCGATTTAATCTTTAGGAAAATAACGTGATTTGTGTTTCACTAGAAGTCTTAGCATCTCTAATATGCAGAATTATGCTATCTTTAACATACATTCTCAACAATACCTTGACTTTGTTCTCTCACTTATCCCATATCCCAGTGTAGGATTGTTTCCGTTGTGATGCCGGCAACCCATCAATCACGCTTCATCTCCTTTTACGATAGTCCATATGCCATAACCTTTCATCAAGGTTTGCATCTTGATTTCCAATTGATGAAATTCAATCCATCCAATTTGTTGGCTTCATTGAGATACGTTTCTGCCAGGGGATTCGCCATCCCTACAAATTCCTTCTCCTTCTCGGCATTCCATGCAGCAAAAACACGAGTTGCTAAGTTTATGGACCACCAACGACCATAGAGAGTATTTGACCAGCGAAACGATGAGCAAAAGAGGTTGATGCGCTCTCCTCGAATTCCTTAACAGGCACAAAGACCAAAGCGAAAGAACAGATCCCTTGATTGAAAGAAAATAACAGATGCGCTCTCCTCTGATGCGCGCAGACTAGGCTCCACGCCCTCTCCAAACATATGCGCTCTCCTCTAATGCGTGCAGACCATGCAAACGAAGATAATTAAAACCTCCACGCGAATTTCCTCTGAAATCCACAAGACTCCAAACCTCCACGCGGAATTAAAACCTGCATAATCCACAAGACTCCCCAGCACGCCTCCTTGTATCTCAGAGCGCAGATCACGCCTCCTTGTATAACCTAGACATGTATCTCAGTGCAACAATGATCTCTGCGTTTGCGCATTAACTGTAGAGCCACGCGTCCTCCAACCAGACTTCAAAGAAATGATGCGGATTGCAGGCGCGATTCCAACTCCCATACGCGCAGACCAGACAAGGGCGTTCTCTCCTTCTCTCCTCCACGCAAAGGTGTAGACAGATATTTGGAGCGACAGATATCTTAGTGCACATATATCTCAGTGAATGTTTCACGGTCTGATCTGGGTGCTCTCCGTCAGTCAAAACAAATGCTCCACGTCCTCTCAAGCAGACAGTGATGCGCCAGCTCTCCTCTCACAATGGACAACGCAATGGACAATGATCCAGCAACAATCACTCTCCGACTTCGTAGCGGTCTGGTATCGGCTCCTCACTCCAGATCCGTCTGTCTCACACAATCTCCCAGCGGCTATGATAAAAGCTTAAAACCAGAGTGAAGAAAATAAACTCATAACATTTCGGAGACGCGGAAAGCAAAGCTCAGTTTGTTCCAAATTAATCAATGGAAAGAGACAAAGATATATATGACGGATGGTTGGTTTGAACTGGTTTAAGACGGTTGGAGCTAAACTGCAATTAAGTTTTGATTAATCTAAATATGTTGAAAGGCGTATATCTACTGACAATGGGCAGATTTAATAGGGGTTTAGTGCTTAATAAGTTTTCTATGAACAAGATTAAATATGGCTGGAATATTCTTAGTAGTCACACAAAATAAATGGTTATGATTTCAATCATTAACTTCCTAGCTATTATAAAGACATCCGTTTATGTGTTTACTTTTTTACATTTATCTAATAATATTTAAAAATTACTTTGATAGCTAACTGATTGCCACCTAAGTGATTAACAGAAATTAAAATATTAACACCAGATAAATGAAGCTCAACCGTTTATTTGCTAATCAATAATAAAATTTAATATATTATTTTAAAGATTCTTTTCATCTTATCAACCTTTCTACATTGATCAGCCACAATTATGTGGTTGTACTAATTATAACATATCCACAATCCCAAAAAAACTACACATCAAGCTACCATTGATATTGCTAAGTGCGAGTTAAAATCTACATATTTTTATATTTAATTGAGTAAATATTATGCGCACCTTTTGTTCCAATTAACAATCCCGGGAAATAAAAACACATTTATCCAACTAAAAAAAGGTATAAAGATACAACTTGAACGAAAGAAAAACACATTTATCCCATTTACGAAAGGTATTACTAACACAACCGCTAACTTGTTGTTGGTGAACACGGAAAGGCTTACTGCTGGTAAACTCTCAACGTATTCAATAAAATCTGTTTAATTTTGTAGGCCGAGGCTTGAGTCATCAGCTCGAAATCTGTTCTCTCCTTCACAAATTATTCGGATTTCATACGATCGTGCGTTGTATTTAATTTTTGTGCGGATGAAAAACAACAAGATGAAAATTATGATTAAAAAATCATTAAATATATCCATTATCAATAAATAGGTATAGGCCTTTCAAAATAAAGATACAACTTTAAAAAAAAAACACAACGATGTTCCTCCCTGATTGCGATGATATTGATTTATTGATCTCTCTTGTACACTCCACATAAATATCCTTGTTTAACAATGATGTCTTTTCAACAACTAACTAACGATTTGGAACACAGACACACCCTATGGAAATAACTACAATATAATATGCAGATAAGTTAGAGAAATGGCTCCAAATTTAAGAGCAGACTGGTTACAGTAACGATTTGGAACACAGACACACCCTATGGAAATAACTACAATATAATATGCAGATAAGTTAGAGAAATGGCTCCAAATTTAAGAGCAGACTGGTTACAGTGTACACGCCACGTGTAAGCTACATACCTCATCAAAATAATACAAGAGTATTGATTTTAATTCATTACAATATATTGTGGATTGGGCGACGCCCTCCCATGGCCTCACTTTTTGGGATGCATTAGCCATCTACTACCCTCCATTGAGTCACGTCAGAATCTCCACATAAAGATAAGCCACCACATGGCCATCGATAAAGGTAGTTAGTAGGGACCTGGCAACATCTACTCTATGTTTGGTGGTTGAGTGAGATTATGGATGTAGGTTAAATTTTTAAGGGTTAAATTTTTTTTAGTCAATAATAATTTTTTCAGGTATATTTGTAGATTATATTAGTAGATTTGAGTGATTATTTTTGTATAATCTGAATATTTTAAGGGTTTTTCAGCAAGTTGAATCCATTTCTACAATAAAAATGTATTTTAAACAACAAAAAAATAAAGATTAGTGTAAATTTATATCATAAAATTCCTGTGAAAAAAACCATTTGATAAAATAACTAATCAAAACACTCATACTCCTCCATATCTCCTCCCAAAACACTCATACTCCCTCTGTGCAAGTTAAAAATAACTTGTGCAATAAGCTGCCATAGTCTCTATTTACAGAAAGGGTGGGTGGAGTAGACAGGCCATTGATTGATCGATCGAGGAGAGGGAAGAAGAAAAAATCTGTCGGGGCAGGGGCGACACCTCAACGTGGTTCCTACAATGACGAGGCTGCCTGTGATGAAGGGTCGCTTGGTGGGGGAAACGTGCAGCCACACCCTCATGACGCGCTCACAATGCAGTTTCGGCAGATTCTGAAGCACATCGTGGCCACGAAGCAGTCGACAAGTGAGATCATGAAAGCCTCCGCCTTTGTCCTCACGGAGGCCCACCACTGCAGCCGATATCCATCCTGCTAAGCAGCGTTCAAACGGCATTGAACGCTGTGGCAGGCAGCTGGATTATAGGTTTTTGGATTGAAAGAAATTCAGATATTAAAACTTATAATTAGTTTTCAAGTTTTCAATGTTGTAGAGTAGGCTGGATATTGTTGTCCTCAACTACATCTTATTAACAACTATATTTTATTAACAAAATATTAAGTATATCATAAAAAACAAAACATTAAATATATCATGAATAAAAACGTAAAATCTCACGATAAGGGATAAGGCTCAAGGAAGACAACGTGGCTGTTGTCATGCTAAACAAATTCGAGTACTATTTGGAGGCAGGATGGACCGTCAACCGAGCTCACAGTCGTGAACAAATTAAAATGTGGCAGAAAACATATGGTTCTAACTTCGGAGAGGGCAACGCCGAAGGAACGTGGACGGCTAGATGGCCACCGATGGTCGTCGAAAACATTGAATGGCCGTGGCCGTGACCTGCGGGGAAAAGTGGGGAAAAGTCGGTTGAGGGAGATCAGCTTCTATAAGATATTACTAGCAATTGCCTCTGAAGGTGCAAAAATTACGTGGTTGAAAGGTTAAAGGATCCTCTAGTTTTATCAATCAAGCAATTGTGAAGTACGGCTAGGAACAAGAACCAAATTTTGTAAAAATGTTGACTTGAAACAAACATACATCCATTGCATGACATAGTTGAAGTGAATCGAGGAAGCACATGGTTGCCAAATTTGTTGAAAAGGGAAGAGTTGAAGTGAATCGAGGAAGCGGCTGGTTGCAAAATTTGTTGAAAAGAAAAGGGTATATACAGTGAAGATCATCGGCTCTTTTTCAAAATATTCAACTCAATAAAATAATATTAGACGTGGGTGGGATTGTTAAACATTGTTAAGAAAATCGACGATGTTGAATAGGTTTTAAAAAAATAATGGCTGTGAAGCTCTGTCAATTGATCGAAAGAATCACTCTTGGAGTCTAAATCGCTCAGAATCCCTCGGAATCAGCACCTTGGCTTCATCAATGATTTTGGGCAGTTTGGGAGTTTTGTGCCCATCAAAACTTGGTCTGATTTCATCATCCGCAGGTTGAGTTACATCGGTGATTTGGACCAATAACTCGCTTATGTTTGAAATCGTTCTGTTTCCTTCCTTATCTTGTTACGCGGTAATATGATTCACGTGCTCATGGTTCTTGTTTTCACGGGTTTTTTTGAGACATCACTGTCGTGCTTCTGTCTTCAGGCTTAGATTTTTAATAATTGTGTGTTGTAATCATTCTTTATTCACATGTTGAAGGCATCACCCAAAAAAAAAAATTGACTGTAAAAATGATAATTTATAATTATGTGAGTACATTTAAAATATGTGAAACAAACAATATGGTGAGGCTATGCTCACTTCTATATTATTCGATGAAGACTGATTACATCTTTATATAGGAAAAAACTCAACCGAGTTGGTTACATGTAAACCAAAGACAACTAGACTTTCAACTATGAACTGATTCTTAACAAGCCTACAACTAACTCTCACAACTGAAGCTTATAACTGGTGCTTACAACTAGAGCTTACTCCATTATTTCCAAGTCTCCCTTTTAAAGGAGAATGGATTGACTTCTACACCTAACATCTCCCTAAACATCTCAAACTTAATCTTTCCAAGAGGCTTAGTGAAAATATCAGCAGCATTTTCACTAGTATTACAATACACAAGAGTTATTTCATTTGACTGCAACTTTTCTCTAACAAAATGATACTGAGCTTCAACATGCTTTGTCCTTGCATGAAAAATCGGATTCTTCACAATATTGATTGAACTTTGATTATCACATCTGATCATCGTAGGTTCATTTCATTCTTCTCCAACATCTTGAAGAAGTCTTCTTAACCAAACAACTTCACAAGTTGCTGCACACAAGGATTTATATTCTGCTTCAGTAGAAGACAAAGATACAATAGGCTACTTTTCACTGCTCCATAAAACAACCCCGGACCCAATGTTGAACGCATATCCAGTGGTTGATTTTTGATCATCCAGATTGCCAACCCAATCAAAATTTGAATAACCTGTCAACTCAATATCAGATGCATAGTATATTTAATACCATAATCAAATGTATCTTTTAGATACCTGAGTACTGCCTTTGCTGCATTCCAATGGCTTTCATGAGGTTTCGCCATGAACTGACTTAACACACTTACAGAATATGAAATATCAGGTCTGGTTATGGTGACATAATTCAAACTACCCACCATCTGTCTATACACAGTGCCATTCACCTCCTTCGAACTATCATCACAAGAAAGTTTCACATTCTGTAGCATGGGAACATGGAAGACTTACATTGATCCATTTTAAATCTCTTAAGTATCTCTCTGATATACTTATTATGACAAACAAAAGTTTGGCCTGCATTTCTCCAAACTTCAGACCTAGGTAGTACTGTAACTCACCAAGATCTTTCATTTCAAATACCTTTGATAACTACTCCTTGATTTCATCAATTAACTTCTCTACATTTCCTGTAATTATTAAATCATCAACATATAATGAAATCAATACTATATACCATTGCTCATCAAATTTGGTATACAGATTTGGATCACTTTTGCTCCTCCTAAAACCCTGTTGAAGAAAGAAAGAGTCTATCTTCTCATACCATGACCTAGGTGCTTGTTTTAGTCCATACAATTCTTTCTTTAACTTACACACTAAGTGTTCTTGCCCCTTTTCAACAAACCCTTCAGGTTGAGTAAGGTAAACCTCTTCCTTTAACTCACCATTCAAAAATGCAGATTTATCATCTAACTGATGCAACTTCCAATGGTACTTCGTAGCTAAAGCAATTAACATTCTGATAGTATTCAATTTAACTACTTGTGCAAATGTTTCAGCATAATCAATACCTTATGTTTGTGAATACCCCTTTGCCACTAGTCTAGCCTTATACTTATCTATAATACCATCTGATTTAAAATTGGGTTTGTATATCCATTTGCATCCAATGGGCTTCTTATGTTTAGGCAATTCAGTCAATTCCCAAGTATTGTTTTTCATTATAGATTCATATTCTTCATCCATTGCATTTCGTCATTCATCATGTTCATTAGCTTAATCAAAACTCATGGGTTCTATGGCATTTGAAATGCTACTCATTAGGGCATAGTCTTTATACCTTTCAGAAAGCCGAATTTGTCTTGAAGATCTTCTCAACTGATTATCTTCCTCCCCACTTTGTGAAGATCTGTCTTCACCTCTAGGTGAACTGTGATTGCTTGAATTGTCCATATCACTGAGTCCTTCTTGTTGTTGTTGCTGCTGTCGCTGCGGGGATGGCTACTACTGCTACTCTTCTTTAACTCCTTCATTAAGAAGTCTTTGCCATTCCTCATGACTGTTGTCGTCATGATTTCCTACTTCCTGCTCATGGAAAAATGCATCTCTACTTGCAAATACTTTGTGAGTAGCAGGATCAAACAGTTTGTATGCTTTAAATTCAGAACAGTGCCCAATAAAAATATATTTAATGGCTTTAACATCCAATTTCCTCATATTCTCCTTTGAAATATGAGCAAAATCCTTACACCCAAACACTTTCAAATTATGAACTGCAGGTTTGGAACCATTCAAGGCTTCAAAGGGAGTAACATTATCAAGACACCTTGTTGGACTTCTATTCTTTAAATAAACTACAGTATTTATGGCTTCAGCCCAAAATACATTTGAGAGATTCTTACCTTTCATCATACTCTGTGCACACTCTACGAGAGTTCTCTTTTTCCTTTTAGCAACTCCGTTTTGCTGTGGAGTGTGGGGTACTGTAAACTGTTGTACTATTCCATTATCTTTGCAATATTTGTTGAAGTCCCCTGATTTATACTTTCCCCCTTGATATGAACGGTGGATTTTGATGGATTTTCTTGTCTGCTTTTCCACCATGGTTCTGAATTCCTTAAAGTACTCGAAAACATCACTTTTTCGTCTAAGGAAGTAAACCGATGTGTATCTCGTGCAATCATCAATAAATAACAGAAAGTAAAATGCACCTTCGAAAGACCTGGTCTACATAGGCCCACAAACATCAGTATGCACAAGATCTAACACATCTCTCTTTTTCTTATCAGGATTAGAGGGGAATTCATCTCTGTGCATCTTTCCTAATGCACATCCATCAAAAGAAACCTTCTCATTCTTTAACATGGGAAGTCCTTCAACCATATTATTTTTCTGTAATAACAATAAATCAAGATGATTGATGTGTCCATACCTTTGATGCCAAAGAATCTCTGTTGGCATAGTTGCAGAAGTTAGTGCATGATGTGCTTTGATGGTAACATCAAGTTTGTATAGACCTCCTACTCTGACTCCCGTTGCAATAGTTTGGAAGTGGTCCAACAGATCATTCACTATGAAATAATTCTTGAAGAATTCAACCTTCAAGTTCTAATCTGTAATGGTGGACACAAAGATCAAATTTTTCTTTATTCCTGGCACATACACCACATTGTGAATGTGACGAATAGTACCATTTGGAAATGTCATAGGAATGTCTCCATATCCCTTGATCTAATGAGCACGGTCATCTCCAAGATATATGCTGGTACCATTCTGTGTTTCTTTAAAATTAGCATACCAATTTTTATTACAAGTCATATGTACTGATGCTCCAGAATCAACAAACCAAGCATCAAAATCATCTGTTTCAGCAGATAAAGTAGCATTAGACACAAACAACCTAAGATCCCATGAGTCAAAATTTGGGGGTTCATCAATATCATCACTAGCAATAAATAATCTGAGATCTTGATTTGAAGATTTTTCTGCATAATGACCTGAATGTGTTCTAGGTTTATTCCTAGCTTCATCACTTTTCTTCTTATGTCAGTCTTTAACAATATGTCAAGGTTGACCACAATAACAAAAAAACTCTTAGACTCATTCCTATCAGATTGCATACCTTGATTTAGAGATTGTCTTCTTTGTGATGAACTGCCTTTCTACCATGAACTGTCTCCTCTGCCTCTTACTCCTGATCTCCCTCTCGCAGATCTATTATTTGACCATAGTGCCAAATCTTTACTCGGAGGCTTGAGATTCTCGCGCCTCTCTTCCTCTTACAGCAAAATGCCTGTTAGTTCTTCAAATGTAGGAGGTTTCTCCCTTGCTGCAAGACCTATTATGAACATATGATAATCTTCTAGCATACCATTTAAGGTAATAGTGACCAGATCAGTGTTGGAAACAATTTCCCCTATATTTACTAGCTTGTCTTTCACCTCTTTAATACAACCCAAAAATGAACTAACAGATTCATTTCCATCCATCTTAATGCCTAGCAATTTAGTTTTCAGGAACAAAATGCGATTTGAGTTACTAGTTTCATACAATGCTTTAAGCGCTGTCCATGTTGCAGCAGAAGTTGTAGCTTCTCTAATATGTGGAATTATGATATCTTTAACTGACATGTGCAACAATACCTTTGCCTTATTTTCACGCTTCTCCCAATCTTGGATCTGTGCTACTGTCGCACTGGCAACCGCATCAGGTTTCAATTCAGTTCCCTTCGCAATATTCCAGACACCATAGCCTTCCATGAGCGTCTGCATCTTGAATTTATAGTTGATGAAGTTCGAGCCATATAACATGTTGGCTTCGTTGAGGTAGGTCTCTGTCAACGGATTCGTCATCGCTGCAATTTAGTCTCTGCAAGTGAATTACCAAGGATATGCAACTTTCTGTCGCTCTGCCTTCGGATACCACGAATCCGTCTCAATCTCGGCTCTCATCTTTCACACACAAAATCTCACAAATAATATTCTCTTGAATAAACTTTAATATCCACTTTTAAAGTTTATACTTCAAAATTATCCACTTTGAATAAAAATTCACCTTTAATGAACTCCAAAATAAAACCCACTTTTAAATATCCACCTCATTACACTTATATCCACCTTTCATAATTCCCATACAAGTTTATACCTCTCCACTTTAATAAAACGTTTATAACTCCACGCTTATAACTTTTAATAAATAAACGTTTATAACTCCAATCTTATAAAACGTTTATAACTCCACGCTTATAACTAAACGTTTATATCTTTAATAAATATCCACTCGCATGTAAAAACACAAACTTAGGCTTCACCAAAAAAAAATTTGTGCTTTCCACGCATGCACCAGATCTCTACGCATTCAAATACAAATTCAAACTCCACGCTCATCGCACTAGATCTCTACGCTTACGCTATCTCACTCAAAATTCCACGCATGCACCACGATCTCCATGCTTACGGTCCACGAGAAAATTGGTTGGCGCTTCTTTAACTTAGCAAGTGAAGCACTAGCACTCTGAGTCAATGGAAAGGGGAGCGTTACAGCGCTCTGTTAGAGTAGAGGGGGAGTGCTAGTGCCTGACGCTCTTGGATGCATGCAAAGTGAGCGCTCGGGATTCAGAATTTTCAATTTTAGAAGTGTGAAAGCTTCGGCGCTCTCTAACACTCTATAGGGGGCACTGATAATTTTTCAAAATCAAATTCGAGATCTTGTTCTTGGATCTCGCCTCAGAGAGCTGGATCTCCAACCAGCTCTGACACCAACTTAAAATATGCGAAACAAACAACACAGTGAGGTTATTCTCACTTCTATATTATTCAATGAAGACGAATTACATCCTTATATAGGAAAAGACTCTAACGAGTCGGTTACATGCAAACCAAAGACAACTAGACTCTCAACTATGAACTGACTCTTAACACGCCTACAACTGACTCTCACAACTGAAGCTTATAACTGGTGCTTACAATTGGCGCTTACTCCATTATTTCCAAGTAGTACATCTATGTACACAATTATAAAACCCAATTTTAAGAGTAATAATAGAAGATGTTAACATATTTTTTTAGTTCTGAGATTTAATGTTCATAACTTCCTTTGTCAAGTTTACCTATTTTACCAGAATTAATATATATAAAATACCTCACTATCACGATCTGGTGTTTAGTCTGGATTAATTCTATAGTGTTTAATCTGACCTAATGTCACATTACATTTGACATGAATTGAAAACATAAATAATGGACTTCAGTAATAATTCCCAACATTTCCTATGATCAACACATCCTCAACAAAAGTGTTATCCAATTAGAAAGAGACTAAATTATTTCCAACCTTCATGTATAAGTCTACAATGAGCAGCTTTGATTGTAAGAACTTCAGGATCATTAACAAATTGGATTATTTCATGGATGAGATGCAGACTCTCTTTCACTCCACCATAGATAGATGAGTAGAATTGAAAGAAATTGTTCTACAGAATGAGGTTCGAAATAATGATTTATGAGAGGTCGATACGAGCATTGGTGAAGTGAACTCGAAATGGGTATAGTCATGGCCATGTGGCACTCACATGGTCTTATTTCACACATGCTAATGACCGTGGTCTCTTGTTTAAAACAAGTGATAGATAAATCGATGAAAGTGTCGATGGAAAGATAGACAAAAGTGTCCATCGACACAAAGTGAGTGAAAAGCCTAGATGAACAAGTTTAAGAAGGTGTCGATGGAAAAATCGAAAAAAGTGTCCATCGACACAAAGTGAGTGAAAACCCTAGATGAATAGGTTTAAGAAGGTGTCGATGAAAGATCTTCTTAAATTTTCCAATTGAACATCGGGTGAAATTCGTCGTTGGGAGAATCTAGAAAAGTGTGATTTAAACTGTTAAGAAAGAGATTTAAATTCATTCGTCATTGGGAGAATATAAAAAAGTGTGATTTAAACTGCTAAGAAAGAGATTTAAACTCACATATTTGGACTGTGATTTATAAAGAGGTTAACACACAACACGATGATGTAAACATTAAGCAAAAAAAACTACCAACGCATCTCCGTGGTCGCAAGTCCACAGTATCATTAATAATAGTTAGATTATAACGATGCCTAAGATTATTGATATAAGGAATTTCTAGATTACTTAAATTACTCGACAATTTAGGTAGAGATTGTATGCAATGATTTCATTGATACTTTGCATCCCAAAATAATCTTCCTCTCTACCAATTGAGATGTCTGATACTTGAACGGTTTTCCCCAATTTAAAAATTGATGCATTGTTCTATATAAAAAAAATTGTTCTGCAGGATTGCTTCAATCCTTCACCTTGATTACCAAGTGGCATATTGTCTTTAGTTAACATAACTGCTAATGTTAAACTGCCAAACTCATAATTGGAAAATTCGGGGTTAAAATCATGCTCCTTTCATAAAGTAACTCGAAAGAGAAACAAACATGAAAAAAATACTATAAATTCATTTTGTTGCAAAGTTTAGTATTGTTTTCATAACAGTATGTCAAAGTATCGTTTGGAACACGTCATTCAAGGTTGTGGTGTGGAGGGTTTAGGAAGGTGTCGATGGAAGATCGGGCCAAATTTGTCAATGGGAAAATATATAGAATGGACAAACAATTACTCAGACACATGTCCCACTATAATATTTTTCCATTCGAAAATCCATAGAATCGCAACATGAAACCTCACAACTGACTTCATTTTGATTGCATAGGGACTTCTAAGGTAGAAAAGGCACTTCGTGTCGTATAATCCATGGCAGAAGTGGTCGGTTTCTTAGCTAAGCGACATGTATGTGGCAAAACGAGTTAGAAAGAGTTTTCTAAGATGCGACTTTATAATTCATGAATAGAGTCCGACCGACCACTCCATAAATATCTAGTGACACTTCTCACAATCTGTCCAACTATTTAAACTACCGCATTCCATGATAAAACAAGAAGCTAAGCAAGAAAACAGAAACACAGTAGACAGAATGGGAACAAGAATGTGTGTAGCGCGTCATTGTATTAAGGGAAAACAACTGAGCTAAATAAGTTCTAGCAAATCAAGAACCTAACAAGAATCTTAACCACTGGTACAACTGGCCAGAACAGTTGGTAGTGTAGAGTCACACGTTGTTGACGTTATAACTAACACTCCCTCTTAAACTCAACAATTTACAAACATTAGCACTAATTTACCCTAAAGCATAAGTGTTGCAATTGGAAATCAAAAAATGGATTTACACAATGGCTTTTAACAAAAAGAAATTCAGAAATGAAAATGTCTGCTCGTCTCAGCTAGGCTTATAGTACATAACAACAAAACTACACTTCAACTTGTCACTTGAGTTGGGTTTCTTATTTCTCTTCTTCCAAACTCTATATTGTTCTAATCTGATCATTTTTTTCATTTTGGTGTGGATAGTGAAAGCTCTGTGCTTTGCCTTTTTACTTTGTTGTTGCAACTTCATATTCAAACTTTGATCAAGTTGCTTATGCATGTTTCTTTGATCGTCTTCTGCAGAAAATTTGTCTTTGACAGTGGGTTGGTGCCACCTCTACAAACTATCATCAATGCCCTTCATAGCTTGGGCTATACAATCAACGGACAACTTCCACATTAACTTAGAATAAAATCTAATTTCGTCAAAACTCCATTGTATGAAGATGGTTTCAAACTGGTCTTCACTGAAATCCTCATCCATGTCTTCATCTTCTTAAGCTAGAGACCCTAGATGCTTAAGGCCATGAGCCTTATTTTTGTATATGTAAATGCACATATCATTAATAAAATTATATTTTTGTGTGTAGACCGACCACAAAGAAAGATTTATGGGGGACTATGCTCCGCTAGGTAGGTTAAAGGAGGGGGCTAAGTGTCTAGGCCTAGGGGCTAAGCTAGATAGCTTACCTTTAAGGGAATAATATTCTATTATTATTTCCCAAAGCCTATAGTTGACATAAGCTGTGTTGTCCTAAGTTCCTCGGAAAAAGGGGAACAAGTGCTAAGTGAAACTCATGCGGCTTCAGGAAGACATGTGTCAACCTGGGCGCATGTAGTTTATAGCTGGGAAAGCGAGGTTGTTGGGGGTTTACTTCCCATTCTGTTGTTGCTCCCCATCCTTGCGTCTGGACCAATTTTTCGAGTTTCCTCACGACCCTTACAATTCTTTGGAAGTCTATCACCCTTCTCAATTCACCAGGGATTCACACATTGAACCAATTCTCCATTATCATAGTCTTTGTATCTAGTGCGCGCCTTTGGAATCCTGTAGACGTACTTGAGTTATCCCGTGTGTCTCCTGTGAAGCCGATGCACCATGTACCTTGCCCGATTCATGTCGTTCCTTAAAAATTTGTTGTTATAGACCACATCGTTCCTTGATTGAGTGTGGTTTGTTTCCCTCGTCTATTCTTTACTGAGCTTTGTTGTTTCCATCATCTTTTCAGGAATTGACTTAGAAGTCGGACTGAAGAAGTAGGTTGTCAGGCCTGTAGTTTAAAGAGGTGGGTTGCTAGGCCCATGGACTGAAGAAGCAGGTTGTCAGGACTGCAAGAAACCCTCTGCAAGTGAGAGAGGTTGTTGGGGAAGTGTTTTCCTAGAAGGAGCCCAACTGCAGCCATAGTTCTCAGAGAATTCTTGTCCGGCCTGTTGTTGAATCTGTGGAAGGGAAGTGGCGTAGCTGAAGGACTATTGAGAAGAGAAGTGTAACAACCCTGGTTAAATAGTTGCATAGGGTTTATCAAGTATAATTAATTAGATAATTAATTTTCCTAATATGTTTTAGTTAAACAATGATTATTTCTTAATAAAGTTAATTAATTAATTAATTATTAATTAATTGTTTATATATGATGATTGATTGATTAATTAATTAATTGACTCATTAAAGGTTTGAAGTAATGAATTAAAGGGGCTTAATAACTTTAATTTATTTTAAGACTTT
>JASDQU010012923.1:169600-183082 GCA_032191745.1 Picea mariana | reverse complement strand
GAGTATAGTGAAAGGCTAGCATAGTTGGCGAGGGAGTCAATAGTTTTCTTAGGCAGTGACACCAATATTAGATGCTTAACCCTAACCTAGCCACTCCCCTAAAGAGAGTAATGTCTGTTTACAGACAAGTAAAAAAAAACTTATGCCTAACCCTATTTTCTAGTTAAGTTGCACAATGAAAAACGTCCTTCAACTCACCCTGACAACTTTTGTCGATGCAGGTTAAATCATAGAGGATGGTTAGGACTTGAGGGAATCGAGGAAGAGGAGCATCATCGCAGGCACCGCCAACACCACCAGTGATGTCGCCACCATCATCGGAACTAGCTCTCATACTGCGCTCTTTGGAGGCCATAAATGAGACTTTAAAGGGGCGACAACCAGAAGGGATCGAAGTGGAACCCCCACCATCTAGAACGGGTAATCCATAAGTGTTGATGGATTCAAGGGGAGGACCTCCACCCAAAGACATCACTAGAGAACTGCAGAAGATCAAAATTTTGGAGTTTGTCGGGGGTCGTGCCAGTGAACGCGTGGAAGCATGGTTGGAAGGCATGACAAGGGGTTTTTCCTTAAGGGACTATGCATCCACCTCAAAAGAGAAGATAGTGATTTTTCAGTTAAGAGACAGTGCCTTGAACTGGTGGGGCAACCTGGAGAGGCAACTGCACCTTACCCCAAACACCGTATCTTGGCAACTTTTCGAGGAGAGGTTCCGAAGGAAATATCTGCCAGCTTACTATGAGGAATAACAGGTAGGAGCGTTTCATGCCTTAGTATAGGGAAACAGAACCGTAGAAGAATATGAGATTAGGTTTATGGAATTGGTCAAGTATGTTCCATATATGGATAATGACCAACGACAGACAGAGTTCTTTGTCTATGGGTTGAACCCTAAGATAAGGGCTATGGTGTGGACATGGAAACCGTCTTCAGTGGAAAAAGTTGTGGAAAATGTGTGTTATGCGGAGGAACACATGAACTTAACTAGAGGTACGAGACCGACCTTTCTGCATTGTCCTGGATTTGCAGGGAAGGCCCCTAGGACATTTTCCAAGGGAGGGGGCTCAAGGCCACATCCATATGGTAACAGAGTCGCACCAAGGACAGTAGTCGCAGGGATTTCAATGGAAGTGAGTGCAACATCTCCTTCATCACCAACGACGCAGGAAGGTCCACGACCATCTCAGGGAACAACTAGCAGGGGCAAGGGTTCCAGGGGAAGGAACTCATTTCAGAGACAGTCACAGAATAGTGTGCAGGTTCAATCTCATGTTACCTGTTGGGGATGTGGAGGACCCCATTACCAGCGTGACTTCCTAGAGTTACAATCAAGATTTTTGCATAGAGAAGGAAAGGCCCTGATGGGGAGAGCAAGTAGCAACCATCAGATTTACGCAACGGTTAATAATCACCAGGCTGACCATCAATCCATGATGGTGGAGTCATCAGGTATGCTAAATCATATCAACGTTAAGATTTTATTTGATTATGGTGCTACAGATAGTTTCATTTCACCATATGCATTAGAAAAGAGTGGGTTGGCAGCCTACGAGCATGATGAATTTAAACAAGTTGAGATGGATTCGGGGGAAAAACAAGCAGTAGGACCTAGCGTTGATAATTGTATAGTAGAACTGGGAGTGTGTACTACCAGGTTGAAGGTATACGTCACTACTCTCGGGGTGTATGACCTAATCATTGGAATGGATTGGTTAGAATCTCATCGAGCTTTGGTAGATTGTTTTGAAAAAATGGTGCTTTGTGTTGACAATGAAGGAAGGCCAATGAAGATCCAGGGTGTACGGAGAAAGGTGTCTCTACGCTTTATCTCAACTATGAAGGTTAAACGATTCTTGAGGCAAGGGTGTTGACTATATGTAGTGGAAGCACTGAATGAAAGGAAGGGACCCTCATTAGATCAGTACCTGGTATTGTCAGAATTTAAGGATGTTTTTTCGAACGAGTTACCATGGATACCTCTTGAGAGGGAGATTGATTTTACTATTGAGCTAAAACCTGGTGCAGAACCAATTTCGAAAAATCCGTATCGGATGATAGTGCCGGAACTTTTTGAATTGCAAATGCAGTTAAAAGAGTTACTGGACTTAGGACTAATAAGGCCCAGTGTTTCACCCTGGGGTGCACCAGTAATTTTTGTAAAGAAGAAGGATGGATCCTTACGACTGTGTATAGACTATAGGGACTTGAACCGTGCTACAATCAAAAATAGATACCCAATGCCGCAGATAGATGACCTCTTCGATCAGATGAAAGGAGTAGCAGTATTATCAAAGATCGATTTGCAATCAGGGTATCATCAATTAAGGATTAAGGAAGGCGATATCCCAAAAACTAACTTTCGAACTCGGTTTGGACATTACGAGTTTGTCATAGTACCTTTCAGATTGACCAATGCGCTAATAGTATTCATGAGCCTCATGAATGGCGTATTCCGAAAGTACTTAGACCATTTTGTACAAGTCTTTCTATATGACATTCTCATCTATTCCAAGAACGAAAGAAAATATGAGGAACACTTGCGAGTAGTGTTGTCCTTCCTTAGAGAGAACAAATTGTATGGGAAGTTATCGAAGTGTTCCTTCTTTCAGAAAGAGATCCACTATTTAGGTCATATCATTTCCGGTGAAGGAATCTCTATGGACCCAGGAAAGGTAAAGGCCATTATGAAGTGGCCAGTGCCGAAAAATGCCCATGAGGTGAGAATCTTCATGGGGCTAGCAGGTTATTATCAGAGATTTGTGGAAGGATTCTCAAAAATTGCAAAACCCATCACCACTTTACAGTGCAAGGGGGTCAGGTATGAATGGACGGAAGAATGTGATAGTGCATTCATTGAGCTTAAGAGGTTACTAACTAGTGCGCCAATTCTACGAGTGCTGGATATGGAAAAGGACTTCACAGTTTGCACGGAAGCCTCGAAGCAAGGGTTGGGGACCATGCTAATGCAAGATGGAGGAGCGATAGCTTATGCATCAAGGAAGTTGAAGAAACACGAAGAGATTTACGCTACTCATGATTTAGAGTTGGCAGTTGTAATGCTAGCTCTAAAAACTTGGAGGCACTATCTTGTAGGGCGAAACTTTGAGCTCAAAACGGGCCATAAAAGTTTAAAACATCTCTTCACTCAAAGGGATCTGAATGCCAGATAAAGGCGATGGAGTGAGTTTATGAGTGAGTATGATTTTGGTATTTCAAACATCAAGGGAAAGGAAAATGTGGTCACAGATGCCTTGAGTAGGAGACCACGTGTCTTCTCTTTGGTATTGTTAAAGGTCAATCTGAGGGAACATGTGTTGACACAACTCCAAGAGGACAGTTGGTATTTAAAGGTTACTTCAAACCTCTAGAGTGGTAGGCAGTTAGATCCAAAGTATGAAGGATATAGTTTGGAAGAAGACGGACTATTGAGATATCGGGGAAGGATGTACATCCCTAAAAATGGGGATTTTCGAAGCATCATACTGAAGGAAGCCCATAGAGTAGTTTGTTGTGCACATCCGGGTGTGAAGAAGAGGTACGCAGACATGNGTGGGGTTACCGCTCACATCTCATAGACACAATGCCGTTCTTGTGATAGTTGATAAGTTAACAAAGAGTGCTCATTTTATTCCGGCTAGAGACACTTACGATGTCGTTGATGTGGCACGTGTGTTTGTAAGTGAGGTTATCTGTTTGCACGGGATACCTAAGAATATCATTTCAGATAGGGACTCCAGATTCACTTCTAGGTTTTGGACAAGTTTGCAGTCAGCATTGGGGACTCAGTTGAACTTAAGCATAGCTTATCATCCTGAAACAGATGGGAAAATTGAGAGAGTAAATAAAGTCATGGAAGACATACTCAGGATGTATGTCATGGATAATCAAACCCATTGGGAGAAGTACCTACCTTTGGTATAGTTCACCTACAATAACAGTTTTCATAGCTCCATCGAAATGCCACCCTACGAAGCCATGTATGGAAGGCCATGCAGAACGCCGTTGAGTTGGGATAGACTAGAAGAACGAGTAACAGTTGGGCCAGAATTGATTCAAGAGATGGAGGAACAAGTGATTTAGATTAGGTAGAGACTAAAGGAAGCACAGGATAGGCAGAAAAGTTATGCGGATGCACACAGGACCGACCGAAGTTATGAAGTGGGAGACCAGGTTTTCATTCGTATCAGGCCTAATAAGAGTACCATATGGTTTGGGAAGGGGACAAAGTTGTCACCTCGATTTATAGCACCGTTCAGAATCCAAGAGAAAATTGGACCTGTTGCCTATCGTCTCGTACTGCCACCCCACTTGCATAAAACTCATAATGTTTTCCATGTATCTGTTTTATGTCATTATGTTGCTGATGAATCACATAAACTAAATTGGAAGGAATTGTAGGTATCGGGCGTGGGAACTCTCACGGTATAACCGTTACACATATTGGATCGTAGAGCCTGGAAGCTCAAGAACCATCTGGTAGACCAAGTTAAGGTCCAATGGGACAAGTATAGTCCAGGATCTGCTACTTGGGAAGATGCCGAGACATTACGATGAGACTATCCCTCACTTTTTTTGACCACCTCGAGAATATGTTTCTCGGAGGTGGGGTGTATGTAACACCACCTTTTGACTTAGACAGCCAGGATTACCTGAGGCCTACACTTTTATTTTCTATTTACAGTGAAACTGTTAAATGATACACTTAAACTTTTAAGATGTATGAACCTTTATGAATGTTTAAATATATTTGGATAATGATGGATATGATGTGATATATTGTGAGAATGTAAATTTTATGAATGTTAAAATGTTATTGATGATGATGGATATAATGCGATCTACTATGTGAATGTAAATTTTATGAATGTTTAAATTTTATTGATGATGATGTATATGATGTGACATATTGTGTGAATGAGAATCCTATGAAGGTTTAAATGCTATTAGAATGATGTTGGATATGATGCAATCTATTTGGTAAAATATAATTTTATGAATGGGTGTCAAAATTGAATTATGGGATATTATGAGATCTATTCCTAACTTGAAAACTTTGATGTTAAGTTGTTGGTACACGGATACCAAATTGAAATGATGGTTGTATGCTATTACATGATGATAATGCATAGAAATGTATGGGTTTGTGTTACAGACTAATCTACAGGTTATGGGCTATGAAATAGCCAAGGGATAATAATGATGAAAGTGGATGACATGACCATTGGTTGAGAAACAATATGGTATGAATCCTTGTATGTGAAATTATATTGGTTTGGATACATTGCTATGATATGTGGATCAATGCAGGATTTCAGGTGATGAGACTGCCCAAAACCGAATAAACGATGACAAAAATCCCAGCAACACGGTGCCACTGTATGTTCCTTTGTACGGTGTGGACCCTAGTTATGATTAGGAGGGGTGGAGGAATTTCCCACCATGTATCCTCCGAAACCTGAAGTCATGGGAGGACGGTGTTAGCTCACGCTCCCCTAGACGTGTGATGATGACTGTCAATTTCCTGTTGGGGAAGCTTGGTCGAGATAGTGACACTTCCGCTTACGGGTTCTATTTGGAGATAGGTCAATATAGTTGATTCTCTAAGATAGTCCAACAGAGAAAGGATAGGAATGAATATGGAAGTAAGTTAGGGAGGAAGGATGAGTAGAAATAGTTGAGAAAGTATGGAGATTTGTCTGATGGTGGAATTTAATGTTTTTCCCTTCTAAAAAGAAAATGTGTATAGATGAAAATTCACAATTACGTAACTAAACCTCAGCTGTCTAAATAAAATTATTGAACTAGATAATTGTAATTAAAGGATTTCGCAAACATTTGATTAGTTTATTGTCTTTTATAAAAGAATAGTCTTGTTGACTGGATTGGATGCATACATAAATTACTATAAGGGTGATAGTTATTGATTATTAGTACATGCACGAGACTTGTATGTACTAGCATGCATTTCGTGTACATGTACACTAGTATGTATGAGTTTTATTGGCTTATTTACTAATAATGTCGGTTAATTGTTATGAATGTGTGAACCATGTTTCTTTTCCTTTGTATCATGATATACCTTAACTTCGGGATGAAGTTTCCTGAAGGGTGGGTGTATGTAACAACCCTAGTTAAATAGTTGCATAGGGTTTATCAAGTATAATTAATTAGATAATTAACTTTCTTAATATGTTTTAGTTAAACAATGATTATTTCTTAATAAAGTTAATTAATTATTTATTTATTAATTAATTGTTCATATCTATTGATTGATTGATTAATTAATTAATTGACTCATTAAATGTTTGAAGTAATGAATTAAAGGGGCTTAATAACTTTAATTTATTTTAAGACTTTACGTATGTGGGGGGGGGGGAATGGAGCATTTAGTGGAAGAATAAGGTAAAAAGGAATGGGATAAGGTAATAAAGGACTGGGATAAGGTAATAAAGGGGAGGATAAGGTAATTAATGGAGGATAGGGAGTCGGTGAATGGGGGGAGATATGACGGGGAAGAGTTCGATGGTAGAGGATTATGAAATTTTGGGGGGAGGAGCATTATTGGGGAGGAGGTCTGTATTTCTGTGGGATATTTTTCTACTTTTTAGGAGTTTGGTTTTGGGGTTTTGGTGAACCATTGCAGGGGGCACCGGGTTGCTGGGAGTTTTGGGCATGGGGGCCAGGATTCCTTATGGTATCCTGGAGCTAGGGAGCCAGACATGCTACTCCTAGCTGGATGGGTGGTTAGTCAGTTTGGGCAGGGTTTGGTCAAAGCAGCAGGTTGGGAAAGGCAGTAGAGAGGACAACCAGATCAACGGGAATTAGCATCAGGCAGAGGTATTTTTATTCTGTTATGTAATTCATTAGATTTTTGTTCATTAATTAATTTATGATGCTTATATGCTGAATGAAAGAAATTACTTATTGTTTCTACGTAGAAGTAATATTATCTGTTAAATTTATGAGATTTAATAGGCTAATTAAATATAGGTCTCTACAAGAAGGGGCACACTTCCTGGGGTGGGACAGGCATGTGGGGAATCAGAGGCTGTAAGTTGTTAGTGTGAGCTGGCGCTGGGAGATAATCCTTCCTATTGACCTGTGCGACTTTCCTATTGTCCTTTCCTAGCCTAGAAATCCCTTTCCCGGTGGAGTTTAGTCCCATCTCATGGGTGGTACTACTGAGCATGATGAGCAGTGTGGTCTAAGGCTAGGAGGTTCATGGGAGGTCTGCACGTAGTTGGTGGTCATCTATTAAAATATAAGTACCAAATCTTTGTTGATTGTATGTTGTGTAACTATACATGTGTTATAATTGATGAGTAATTCCTGGATATATCGTATATGATGTATGTGTAGGCTTGTTGTTATTTCCGCATTAATCTTTGTATGGTTAGAATATGTCATATGTATGCATATATTATCAATATGTTTTTAATGATTATTTCTACTTGAAAAAGTGGCATGAACAAAATGTTGTAACTATTAATTTGAGTTAGATATGCATGCATATAAACTCATAAAAATGGTATCAGAGCTAGTTGGGAAAAGATAAGGTTGTTGGGTAGCATTTCCTGGTAGAGGTGGATTGTCGGGGAAGTTACAAAATGGTATCAGAGCATAAAGGTTATTCAGTGGGATGGCCTGGCATATTGGTTTAGGGCTGGGGATGTCACAAATTGGTATCAAAGATAAGAGAGATGTCCAAAAAGTGGCGTTGCTCAGCCTGTTGGTGGCTGGGGTCGTTACAAGAATACTCCAAACTTCTTTCAACGATGTTGTTGCTGCAACCTTGTGCACCATACTGTCATCCAAGGCTTGTTGGATGATCTGCAATGCTAATGCATCCCTTTCCTGATCATGTAGATTATGATAACAGTATACAAGACACAAAAAGCGTTTATTCTAATAGACCAACATTCAAAATTCTTACCATTATACTGTGGCAGTAATGGTAGATTCATGCTCATGCTTATCCAAATATCATCAATTTTCATATGATCTTCTTCCCGTGTGAGCTTTGCAGGTACAACTAGACCTTTCCATTTTTCTTTGCGAAATATGCTGCCATTTCTTTGTTGTTCTCTCTCTGGATATGTTTGAGATCTTTGTTGGACTTCTTAAGTCATTTTTGCTGACCCATGACAATGTTTCTTGGTTGGTCATTCACCAATTTGATCACACTTGTGGATCGATCATTCTAACTTGTCACTTGTACATTAAATGACGCATAAATTCTAGATCCTCAATATGAATCTTATGACTCTATTTTACTCTTTTCATGAAGAAAATACAGAGCCAAGAAAAAAAATTGATGTAGGATCACATAACTATTAAAAAAAATAGATTTATAGGAAATTTTGTGTTTCCTGGTATGGATCTTGCTGGATCTGACTATTCAAGCACAAGATCTTACAGAGTTAGAAGTCTAAGATGAGTTATTTATCAACTATAGTCCCTGTAAATGGCTTAAATGAGCCCATGCCTATTTTTTTTTAATGAAAAAAAAAAATCATGTTAAATCCTCATATGACCAAGGGGATGAGAACCAGGTGCTATCCCAAGAAGCGCTACTTTGAGACTTCTGGGGTTTGGGCGTTTCAATCCGTTGAGACCTCAGATCCTCCAAATAGGCGAATGGGTGAATATGCGAATAATCCTCGTTGATCTTAAATCAACGACCCATAATTACTTCGAGACTCCGGGCTTCAGAGCCTTCCACGTCTTAAATTCATAATACCTGCAAAGTGTCGAAGGGGCGAATATTTCAAAAATGCACAGATCTAACGAATCTTAGATCTCCTACTAATCCCCTGTCCTCAAATGACCTCAGGCTATGACCTAGGGTTTAACCCAAAAGGCGCTAAGCCCTTAGCCTTCGGGACTATTGGCACCCAACACTTCTCCAAACTCCCAAAATGCTCTGTCGTCAAACCCACGAGATTTATCCACATGTCCCTCTCAAATCCGACAGTCAGAAGTATTTTTCCTCTCCTCCAGGCTTCGGTTGACCTCTGGTCAAATCTTCCTTCTCCCCTTTCCCCTAGACTGTTAAACCTCTGAATAAGCGGATCTCTTGGTGCATGTCCACGAAGGATGAATGACTGACGTCACTTCAACCTTTGGGCCTGCGGGCGGTTTGACTCTTCCCTCTCCTCCTTACTTCTGAAGTCTCTCCCTGCTGACACATGTTGCTACAATTGAAGGTTGTGGTGATCTCTGACCTTCAGGATTTGGGAGTTCCGTGCTTCACTACACAAGATTTCCCCCGAAGTTCCTCTCCTCTGAGCATACAAATCTCCGCCATGTGTCTTCCCTGGATCCAATAGTCCATATTTATTCAGCCTTCGGGACTTCGCCTATCCTGACTCCCTCACACTCATTAAACCTTCGAAGAGCTCTGACGTCGAAGTTCTTTAAGGGTTATACCCTTCGTAAGTCCTTTAGATCTGATGGCTCAGATCTTATCTCCTCTTGCGCGCTCCTTGTCTTATCTGGGCTCGATCTGACAACTCAGTTATGTTCCCGTGACCGATCTAATGGTCGTTGTGGCTTCTCCTCTTATGTTTCAACATTTTCCTCTCGAAGAAAAAAGGATCACGAACTCTCAAATTCTTCGTGCTTTGAATCTTTGTTCGTAGGTATTCCTGCACACGTTGTGATGTCTCTAGTGATCTTTTGAGCGGATTGATCTCCAAGCTATGTGAGGAGTTTTACTTCCCACACTCTATTTAGTGGAATTCTCTCCAATCTCTGTGAAGAGTCTTACCTCCAGTTCTATGTTTAGAAGACTGCTCTCCAATCTCTGTGAAGAGTCTTACCTTCCATTCTTTGATACCATGATAAAGAAAGAAGCTAAGCAAGAAACAAGAAACAAAGTAGACATAATGGGAACACAAATGGGTGGAGTGCATCATTGTATTAAGGGAAAACAATTGAGCTAAATAAGCTCCAACAAATCAAGAAGATCAAGAACCTAACAAGAACCGTAACCACTGGTACAACTAGCCAGAACAGCTGGCAGTTTATAGTCACACGTTGTTGAGGTTATAACTAACATTTCAGATAGAGCCACAATAATTTTGGAACAATCATTGTATCATTGAAATAAATGGAAATAGTAGCGGCAGACATGATGCATTCCAAAAAAAGCGTAAGGGTTTCATCTGTAGTATTCAAACCCTAGGAAATATGCCACATCAATGATGTTGTGTCTCACATGGATGCTACAACCGCCTCAATTGAGAAGTGTGGAAAAAAAATATTGGATATCAACATCTCCATCTTGAGAAGTATCAATAGGAAACAAGACCAATTTTGTAGCCTGGATTTTTCTCCTCGCCAAATCGAGGTTCCTCATGTGGAAGTGCTTGGGGTTGATGAGGATATTGGAAACAACCTACTCGCTTGAGCATACAACATCACATGGGGATTGGGGGCTTGACGATTATCATTTTTTTCCCTTGGTATTTGGGTCTTTTCAGCTAGTCAACCAAAAATATATGAAGCCCGAGTTTATTCACAATCAGGGCATTTTTGACAATTTCTCCAATGAGTATCTCTACCATTCCTTTGTGTCTTTTGTGAAGAAAGGTAATTTGGCAGAGCATCCATCCATGATTGATGAAATCAACAATGTGTGAATTGGGGCAAGGTAAATAGTGGGATGTTGAATATGTATGAGGCTGAGGTGCTGGAGAAGGTTCCCATCATACATCAATTTCTTGTTCTTCGTCAAAACCTCATCCGTGGCATATGAAGGTGGACATCTCGGGTCGGTGAACTTTCATCCCCATCCATGGAAGACTAAGGTGGATGAACCAGATCGATGAACCTGTATCTAAATTGCTACTCTGTGATACCATTGTTTTCAAATCAGGCAGTGTACAAGATTTTGATGATCGTCTAACAAAATCGACGACCAAGATGCAAAAAACGTCCCATTGGAACACATATGACTCTAAGAGAGAATAATTTCCATGATGAATGGTTGAAAGCAGTGCGATGGTCGTCCAACAGATCTAGACGACCATGAGAGCGTAGAAGTCAAATCAGTAGATCGATTGTTGTGGGGGGACACCTTACAATGTAATTAACAAGGCTACTAGGTAGCATATACCTGTCGAATATAATAATGAAAGTAATGTTTAAGGAGATAGGGAGACAAGGAATAGGCATGAAATGACTAGATGGAAGAAATATTTATTACAATAACATTGGGGGAAGTGAAGGTAGCAATATGACTTCAAAGTTTTTGGCCAATAAGATATCAGATAAATAAGATTTAAAATTTAAAATTAATCATTATTTTTTAAAACTTTAGATAAAGGGGTGTATATTTTATAGTCAACCATAAACCAATAGAAAGTCAAACCTAAATCAGCACTATATACCATGCCTATCAACAGATATAATAATGGATACACAACGATCAAAGGTGGAGATGCCTCCAATGGTCATTTAACAGATATCAAAGGATCTAAATGCTTTAAACATCACAACCAGCACATCAACACATCGATTGTTGTGGGAAACACCTTACTACCTAATTATAGAATTGAATTTTATAATTAGAAAATAATCCATTATAGAATTGAATTTTATATTTAGAAAAGGATTGTCAATTGAGTTTAGTTTAAATTTTATTTTTTAAGTAGTGAAACAAATTATTTATAAATTAAATTTTATATTTGAAAAAGTAATTTCAAATGAGTTTAGATTAAACTATTGAAAGTAATGGTTATTATTTGTTAAGTACCAAATACTTGCATACAATTGAATTTTATATTTAGAAAATGATTGTCAATTGAGTTTAGTTTAAATTTCATTTTTTTAAGTAGTGAAACAAATTATCTATAAATTAAATTTCATATTTGAAAAGAAAATTTCAAATGAGTTTAGTTTAAATTGTTGAGAGTGATGGTTATTATTTGTTAAGGACCAAATACTTGCATACAGAAACATCACAAATATTTAGAGAACAATATAGAAGAACCACACTTTTATTATAAAAAAACTCTTAGGGTAGGGAAACACCATACTATGGATCCTAGTATGGAAAGGATCCTCTCTTGTTCACTTGCCTCTTTGAGGAGACATCATCTTATTGAGTTACCGCTTCAAATAAAATACTTATCAATTTGTCTCATTACATTTCTTGAACCCCTTTATATAGTGTTACCAACCACCTAAGAACATTCTAGATGAAGAACCTTCTAGTAAGGCCTTTTACATTTATTATATTTAACTACCATAGTGGGTTTTATTTAATAATATAGTGGACATAGTCCACCTCACATTGAATGACCTCCACTATTATTACTATGGGCCCTTCGGACCCCTCACTACCTCTTTAGCTACACTACATTACATCCCCCTTATGAAAGTGTTGTCCTCAACGCTTGTTATGAGGGTGTACAACCATATACTAAGGTCCCATGGATAAGTGCAGACCATAGTGTTGAAGGGTACTAGAAAACTAGGGTCCCATGTAGAAATTAAAGCCATCATGCTAAAGTATTTGAACCGCCATTGTAAACTGGGGTCCCATGTTCAAGTGCTCATGTGAACTCTACACAGAAGATATTGGAAACCAATAACCAGCTACAATTGATGCTCTAAATATTAACACATGTCATGTGGATCCAAATAAGAATATCCATCCACATAGGGGGAAAGGGTCGTAGCCTAATCGGGATGGAATAATGCCACTGTAGAATATGCAAGCTCCACACTTGTAGTCATAACTAGCCCTTGATTTGTCATATTGATGTTCTCTATAGAAGGTGGAGTAGAGAATTCAAATAAAATATGAAATTGTTTGTCATCCCAGAAATGAAAACTATACATATACCAATCATCATAATTGTCCTCGTAATCATACCAAACACATCTTTCTTGATTTTACTCTGTCTATAAATGTCAATGATCTACCTGTTATATCTCTCTTGGATCTTCTGCATTGCAAGAGTAAAGTAACAATAATCACAATCACACTCAAAATAATTCCAAGCAAGTTCTTCTCGACCGTGTTCTGTCAGAATGGCGAGATAAATCTAAAGGTGTTCCATTATTATATCACTGAGAGCTTTTAGGGACATTGGAAATTTTGCAGAGGTTCGAGTGCATTACATATGCATCATAAAAACCTTATATGATATTCTAGAAGAAAGCGTTGAAAATAATATATCCAATGGAACTAATCTGGTAGCAATCTGAGCACCATGTGAAAAGTTCTGAACTTTGCAGTCTTGCCTCCATCATGAAAACCCCCCAAAATGACTAATTTTAAATCAGCGATATCTGCACTTCCAGAACTTTGATTCAGATGATTGTTTTGTTTTGAGTTTGGGTGAAATTGTGAGAGGAAATCATATTGGTAATATTTTTTGGCAAATTCAGCCCCAAGTGCTACAGAAATAAGAAAAAGCATGTGACCATTCGTGGAAAACCCTGAAAAAATGGTCGATTTTAGAATGG
>JASDQU010012923.1:90101-104250 GCA_032191745.1 Picea mariana | reverse complement strand
TATCTTTTATAACTAATCAATAAAAGGAGTAAGTTAATTAGTGGACAAACTTAACCACTTTTTTATTTAAATTCTTTTTCAATTATGTTGAGAATTTTGCACAGTTATAATTCTACTTAATTGATAAGAATTTTGAGGATGAAACTTTACTTTTGGAGGGGCATCAAAATTCCAAACACTTTTAAATACCCGTAAAAATCTATAGTAGGTACTTACATTAACCACCAAAAATACCTTGTGAGTATTTATTGGTTAAATTTAAATTTAAAATATTTGAATAGTAAAATATAAATTTCAATATATATTATTATTAATGTTTTATTATTATTATGAGGTTGTTAGATGTCATTGAATATATATTTTTAAAATTTTTCATATTTATATAATATGGTTATTTTAAGATTGTGACTCTTGAGTCATGAGTATGGTTATCTTATATTAGTTGGTAGAATTATTTTACACTCACATATAATAATAATAATGAGATATTTATAGTTCTAGGCTAATAGTACTTGCATGGGGCATGGTAAAAGGTTCCATTGATGGCATCGTTGCGTTGATGGCACCTCGACAAGATTAGTTGAGGGATTAAATGAACAATGAAGGTATGCACATTCCAAAGATGGAGCCTTTCTTCTCCACTCTAACCTCCAACTTTACTTTGAGACTGCTATTTGAAATTGCTAGTGCTTGGGTTTTCTCCTCTGTGTAGTTGTGGCTTCATGCTAAGAAAATGAAACCCAAAAACCCTACCAGGCTAGGTAACCAAATCCAAGGATTAAAGAGTAAACAGTGGCTTCGAGACTCGGGTCCTCCTCTAATTCCTCCACGCTTTCAAAGCAACTGCAACTAGAGGTACATTTGATTGGTCACGGTTTTCCCTCTTTTAATGGTTAATCCTTATGTCATTCATGAGTAATTTTTTAATGGTTAATCCTTGTTTCATTCATGACTAGTGACTCAGGGGAAATGCTACATTCAACTTAATCAACCCATTCCAAAATCATATTTATATTTCGGAAATCCCCTTTAATTCACAGATTTTCTTGGATTGGTTCGATGTAGGGCACTAGGTTGGACACATTGATTTATTTTACACTATAGTATAGTGACTATTTTTTAGGACAATATTCTTGTTAAATTTAAAAGGAGACATAAATCATATTTATATTCCAGAAATTCTCTTTAATTCACCACTTTTCTTGGATTGGTTCAATCTAGGGCACAAGGCTTGACACACTTATTTATTTTATAGTATAGTATAGTGACTCTTGTTGAGGATAATATTCTTGCTAAAGTCAAAAGGAGACATAAATCATATTTATTTTCAGAAATCCTCTTTAATTCAAGGTTTTTCTTGGATTAATTCAATCTAGGGGACACTATCATTTATTTGCAGAGTGATTGTTGTTGTTGTGGATAATGTATTGTTAAAGTTAAAAGGATACAACATATTTTCTCTTTGTAGTTATTTTAAATTGTGAAAACATGTGTGATTTGAGTTTTTCAACAAGGTCATTATATTTTTAAAATGGAATAATATATAGGAATTTCAACATTCCTAAATTAAATTTTGTATAACATGCATATTTCATTAGCATATGAGCTCAAAAATAAGTTATAATTTTATAATAATAATAATAATAATAATCTATTTTTAAGGTCACGGCCAAGCTACACCAAATTGGTGTTTGAGACGCCCTTGTTTGTGGGACAAGAGACCGCATATTTGACCATAGACTTGAGATTGTAAATAAATCTATGGCATTGATACACATGCCTAATTGCAAACACTCTTAGGCTTGAGATTGTAAATAAATCTCTAACCTTATACATATATGTTTAAACTCATACATCCGTAGAGTTGAGATTAATTAGAATTTCTCTTCTATTGACATTGACCTTCATATTCCATAGACATACATGCCTATAGAGGAAGATGTATGAACAAGTAGATGTATGAAGTAGGAATACACAAATAAAACGTAATTTTATCTATTATATAAGACCTAATTTTATAAAAAACAAATATCTATTATCACTAGATGTATGAAGTAGGAATACACAAAGAAAACTTAATTTTTGGAATAAAAATTATTTATATTATTGTGGGATGATGAGATATATTTCTATTTTTAAACCCTACACTTAAAGACAACCCATTACTAAGTATTCATGCTCTAATTCTATTGAATATGACTTAAACCTCAACACACTGATATATAAATATATATCATCATATTTCCCCATATAGAAAATGACTTAAATTGCAACACAACTTGGTTATTAATAACATTTGTTAAATGTATGAAGTTTGTGAAATAACAATGATATAGGTCACCATTAATGAATATTCCTCTACTCACTGATTTGTAGGGATTTTCATATATTAGGAGAGATTAATTTCAACATACTGATATATACATATATATCATCATATTCCCCATATATAAAATGATATAAATTGCACCACAACCCGGTGATTAATACCATTTGTTAAATGTATGAAGTTTGTGAAATAATGATAATATATGTCACCATTAATGAATATTCCTCTGCTTAGTGATTTGTAGGGATTTTGAGAGATTCAAGAGAGGCTAGTGGACTAGAGGATAGTGTTATTTTTTGTCTTTATGTTGACAACTTTATACTTGTGTTTGTAATGGAGTTTAATTTGTATTTTTTATAAAATAAACATAAAAGATAAAATGTAAATACACTTGATTATGATTTACTTATATTTAAGTGTTTTTTTCAATATTATTTTATTAAAGAAAAATGTATAGACAAAATACATAATGAGAGAATAGAGGCCCCTATCTCTCTTTTATCCCCCATGTTAACCTAGTCTCTCCAAGTGACTTTTACTTTATTTTATTATTCCTTAATTAAATCACTTTATTAATGAATTAACCATTTTACCTCTCAAAAGTGATTTATCCATCCTTATGGCTTCTCCAACCACTGAAAGTCACTTCTCATCATCTTATCCTGTAGTGGTATTCATCCTGATTCCGATGAACTATTACACTAAGAGGTTCCTCCAATTATTATGCCTAGTATGACCTTCTTAGTGAATTTAATTAAAATATAACCCATAATAACTCAAAATTACTGAAATTGTCGAAATGCAACGAAACCAAATGCAAGCTGTGCGGAATGGATCATGATGATGAAATATAATGAAAGATGTAAGTCGGGCCCAATAAAACCCCTCAATAGCTCCTGACCTCGCTATCACACCCATTTGGCTACTTTGGTCAGCATAACACTTTGTAATATAATAATGTCAAAAAAAGGGGACATTACATCCTACCATTGGGAAGAAAAGAAGAGGAGCTGACGGGTGTGAAGGATGAAGAATGAGAGATTCTTGACAGAAAGGAAATGGGAATGATACGGCTGTTCCTGGAAATGTCGGTGGCTTTCAATATTTCAAAAGAAATGACAATGAAGGATATGATAAAGGCATTGGCTAAACTATATGAAAAACCCTCAACCTCCAATAAGGTATTTCTAATGTAGCGATTATTTAATATGAAGATGTTAGAAGGTGGTTTTGTTGCCCATCATTTAAATGAATTTAATAGATTTACTAATCATCTAAGTTATGTAAAAGTGGACTTTGATGATGAGTTTAGAGCTCTTCTAATCTTGTGCTCATTTCCAGAAAGATAGAACGACTTGGTCATGACTATAAGTAACTATATCTCTGGTTCAAACACTTCGAAATTTGATGATGTTGTTGGTGTTATCCTTACCGAGGAAATGCGACAAAAGGATAGAGAAAAGGGGAAGACAAAAGGATAAACGAAAGAGCTCACGGAACCACGAGAACTCTAGGAATGGAAGATCCAAATCCACACTAGGAAATATAAAGTGTTGGAACTGTGAGAAGAAAGGACATATGAATAAAGACTGCAAAGCTCCAAAGAAATAAAGAGATGGACAACAAGAGAAAAATAAGGAAGAAAATGTAACAGGTGGTGTGTTACAAGATGCTTTGATTATTTCTTTAGATAATATTATTGAATCTTGGGTAGTAGATTCAGGGGCTCCATTTCATGCCACACCCCATAGGAAATATTTCCAATATTATGTTCAAGGTGATTTTGGACAAGTTTATTTGGGTGATGATGAACCATGTCAAATTGTTGGAATGGGTAAGGTACAAATACAGAAAAAGAATGGACACTAATGTTTACTGAAAGAGGTGAGACATATACCAAATATGAGAAGAAATCTAATTTCAACAGGACAATTGACAAGTGAAGGTTGTATATCTACATTTGTATATAAGATGTGGAAGGTCGCTAAAGGATCACTGGTAATGGAAAATGGAGAGAAGGTAGGTACATTGTATTTATGTACTGGTAACACTGATTCTTCAATCTATTTAGCTTCTACAGATGTGGATACAACACTATGAAATCATAGGCTTGGACACATGAGTGAGAAGGGGATGCAGATACTTCACAAAATAAATTCATTTTCAGATCTTAAACAAGTTGATTTGGATTTCCATGAACACTGATTATGGAAAACAAAAGAGAGTCATATTTTTTATGGTTGGAAAGGAAAAGAAAAGTGAAAAGTTAGATCTTGTGCATACAGATGTATGGGGACCATCTCAGGTATAATCTCTAGGTGGCTCTCATTATTATGTTACTTTTATTGATGATGCAACTAGAAAAACTTGGGTTTATTTCATTCATAAAAAAAATTGATGTTTTTGACACTTTTAAGAAATGAAAAGTTTTGGTTGAGAAAGAGAGAGGAAAAATGTTGAAGTGCCTCAGATTAGAAAATGGATGTGAATATTGCAGCAAGGAGTTTGATTATTACTATTCATACCATGGGATACGTAGAGAGAATACAGTTCCAAGAACACCACAAGAAAATGGTGTGTTAGAAAGGATGAACATGACAATCATGGAATGTGCAAAGAGTATGAGATTGCATGCTAGTTTTCCCTTACAGTTCTAGGAAGATGTTGTAGATATTGTTGTTTACTAAATAAATAGAGGGCCTTCAAGCTCCTAGGATGGTGGCATTTCAGAGGAGGCATGGACAGGTAAAAATGTAAACTAATCATTTCTAAAGAATTTTGGTTTTGAAGCATTTGTCCATATTGATAAAGAAAATAGAACAAATCTTGAGGAAAAATCCAAGAAGTGTACCTTTATTGGATACTGTGTTAATGATTTTGGTTATTTCATATGGTATTATGAAAATCATAAAATCATTAGGAGTATAGATGCGGTATTCAATGAAAATGTTATATGCATAGATCATTTGTAGGGAAAGAAACAGGAAAAGGAAAACACAGAATACAAAGTGCTTGATGAAATCAAAGAAAATGAAATTCCAAAGGTACCAGAAAATCAAAATGTACAACAACAGGAGCAACATGAACCTAAAGTTCTTGCAAGTGTTGTTAGAAGATCTACTAGGTTAATTAGACCCCCTAAACGATACTCTCTTTCATTGTATTATTTATTGTTGACTGACTCTGGTTAACTAAAATGTTATGAAGAGGCAATGCAAGTAGACACTAAAAAGAAGTGGGAGCAATGCATGAAAAAGGAAATGAATTCTTTGGTAAATAACCATACTTGGGACTTGGTTCAGTTTCCTGCAGGAAAAATAACATTGCAAAATAAATGGGTTTACAAGTTGAAGGAAGAAGATGGAGGAAAAAGACAGTACAAGGAAAGACTTGTTGTGAAGGGGTTTGCACAAAATAAAGGTATAGATTTTAATGAAATGTTTTCTCATGTTTTTAAAATGACTTCAATTAGGACTATTTTAAGTCTTGTGGAAGTAAAATATTTGCATATTGAACAATTATATGTAAAAACAATTTTTCTCCATGGGGATTTGGAGGAAGATATTTATATGCAGCAGGAAGATATTTATATGCATCAACCACAGGGGTATGAGGTCAAAGGGAAGGAAAATTTGGTATGCAAGTTGAAGAATAGCTTGTATGGCTTAAAGCAAGCTCCAAGGAAATGGTATTTGAAATTTGATAGGCTTATGACAAAATAAGGTTATAGTAGATTTCATTTTGATCAATGTTTTTATTTAAAGAGGATAGAAAATGGAAATTATATTATCTTACTATTGTATGTAGATGACATGATTGTTGTAGGGTCTAACATGCAGGATATAAATGTGCTAAAAAAGAAATTAGTTAATTCATTTGCGATGAAGGATTTGGGTGTTGTAAAGAAAATTCTTGGTATGAGAATAACAAGAGACAAGAAAAATCACAAATTGATATTGTCTCAGGGTGAGTACATAGAAAAGGTGTTGGAGAGGTTTAAAATGTAGAATGCAAAACCAATTAGTACACCTTTGGCCAGCCATTTCAAAGTGACCAAGGAAATGTGTCCCAAGACATGGGAGAAGATAGAATACATGTCCAGGGTCCCTTATTCATCAACAGTTGGCAACTTGATGTATGCTATGGTGTGCGTAAGACCATATATTTCACATGCAGTGGGAGTTATGAGAAGGTATATGAACAATCCAGGTAAAGAACATTGGGGGGAAGTAAAATGGATTCTTAGGTATTTGAGAGGTACAACTACTCATGAATTATGTTTTGGAGGTTCAAACATTGTTTTATAGGGATACATTGATTCAGATATGGAAGGTGATAAATATAGTAGGAGAAGCACCAAAGGGTATGTTTTTATTGTAGGTGGAACAACAATAAGTTGGATTTCGAAACTGCAAAAGGTTGTTTCACTTTCAATAATGGAAGCAGAGTATGTTGTTGTTATAGAGGCTAGTAAAGAGATTCTTTGGTTACATAGGTTTATGGAGGAATTGGGAAAGAAGTAGGAGAATAACAAGTTGTACTATGATAGTTGGAGTGCCATTAATCTTGCAAAGAGCTCAACCTTCCATTCTAATATTAAGCATATACAACTCAGGTACCATTTCATATGATACATTTTGGAACATGGACAATTGAAGTTGGAAAAAATACATGCTATCTAGAATCATGCACACATGTTTAAAAAGGTAGTAACCAGAGAGAAATTGAGTTTCTGCTCAATTTCCATTGGCCTTCAAGCATGAAGGTGAAGATGAGAAATTTTCTAGGTCCAAGGTGGATCATAGTACAATAGATACAACAATATTTGAGTTTTTGTGATGAGTATTCAAGTGGGATATTGTTGGTTGTGGAGCTTGATTATATTTCTAATTCAGAGGTCTTGTTTCAGCCACGTTTGGACCCCATTCCTTGATGGGGTGTGGAGGGATTCCCCCCCAACATCTAGAGTCAAGGGGGACGAAAACACTTTATTGATCCCCCCCTGGTGGGGGTTCAAGGATAGTGGCTCTAAAGATAAATTTTTGGGAAAATTGACTTGTAAAATATTGTAATTTCTTAGTCAATCAAGGTCGTTAATTATAAGGTCACATATATGATGGTAGAAGTTATGTTAGGGTTTTTTTCCCTAGAAGGAAACCCTATTTTATGATGGAATTGTATTGTGACTGTGTATGTGTGTGAATATTGTATTCTGAGAGAGGAGAATGTTAGAGAAAGACGATGAAATTACAACGGGTATGTCGTAGGTTGTATCCCTTCATTTGTTGGATAATAATAAAGGAAGGACTTGGAAATTTCTCTGATGGACGTATCCCACACTGGGTGAACCATGTATATATGTGTCTCTATTGTATTATGTATCTTCTACGTTTTATTTTTTCATTTGTTTTATTTTATTGCTCTGTGATCCTTTTTTTCTAACACGCTCCATGTTTGGTGAGTTGATCCATCCTCTTCTCCGTCTGAAAAACACATGAACAAATACATTCCAATCCCACCATAAACCATGATAATATTGATTAATGTTGAATACATCCATCCATCCATCCATCCATCCCAAATAAAATCTAATAAGGAAGGAAGGAACCTATATTAAATTAAAGTAGTACCTCTAAAAGTGATGTCTTAGGCACCTGCCTCCCATCTTCGAGATGTTCGTACATATTTGCATACAACACATCCACGTCTTCTTCTCTGCCCATTTTTATTTCTATCTCTATGAAAGAGTGACTACATTTAACTTTAAAATGTGTTATCAGTTCTATAGGTAACTTTTAAAAAAAAAGAAAATACCTTGTATTGTATTAAATTGTGCCCAAAAAAATTATTACGGGTAACTTTAAAAAAAATAGCTTGGGTTGTATTAAATTGTACAATATCAAATTGCACAACAAAACTTGGACATTCACATTTGCAATTGACATAGAAATAGAAATTGGCATTTGTCTAAAGTCGTAGCATTGAAACCTAAATACTATTCATGTTTGTGTCATCAAACCCTAAATACTATTCATGTGTCTTGCTTACATCAATGGCTTCATCACATTTCTCTAAATCCTTCATGACATTTCTCTAAAGTCGTATCATTGAACCCTAAATACTACTATGTGTCTTGCCTATTTCACTGGACGTACTAAGTCACCATTTCTCCAACAATTAATCTCCTTATCACAGTCGTGGAAACATGTTTACTCTATCACAATCGAAAGGGACTTGCTGCCCTTTGCAACTTCCCTTCTTGAAGATATAATTAACAAGTTTACTTGGATATCTTTTCAATAATTGGAGATAAATTATATTTAACACCAAATCATTGTAGTGATAATTATATAATTTAAAACATGCATGTTAAATTCCAATACCATATATCACTTAGCAATAAATGATGACGCTAATTTTGTTTTTTAATAATTATTCTACTATTTTTTGATGTAGATATGCTACAATAATTTATATAGATGTAGATATGGTACAATAACACACACATTTCCGAGAAAAAAAACTTTATATTCCAAAAAAATTAGTATATACATATTGTTTTCATGTGTAGCACTGTTTTTAACAAAAACTAAATACATTTTTTTCTTCGAAAAACTATAGGCCTACATGTCCCATATTTCTCCTCTATTCTCACTTTCTATTCTATTTCACTTTACTCAAATATTTACATTATATTCCATCATTTATGTCCCAAAAATTATGAATAAATTATAAGAAAAAGGGCATTTCTTCATAAAACTGGCCATCAAAAAATATTATGAAAGCACCATCATCTAGTGTTAAGGCTTCCTTGGAAATATCATCGGCCATTTCATTTAGTTCTCTATATATATGGTTAATATAGTACCACTCCAACTTGCCCAAAAAGGAAAGAATTTTTCTTATTAAAGGTTGAAGTCACCCCACCTGAAGTTGTAAATTTCCTTTGACCCAATAAATCACGACCCGAGAGTCTCCAAGAACCTAAATCTTCCTCAGTTTTAACATGTCAACCTGAAATAACAAAGCACAAAGGGTAGATATCTTCACTTTCATGTGCGAACCTTTACCATGTACATATCTTACTTTGAAATAATGAGTGATGGTAATGAACAAGACCACACCTTCTCCACATATAGAAGGGTACCCTTAGCTAGCCTCATAAAAAAAAGTCCAAGGAACCCCTTCCACTCACGATGACGTTGTGGGATTTATTATTTTTTGGGCTTTGATATCTGACCTAAGTTCCGCATAGAGTTTGATGATCAAACCTACCACAACTTTTGTAGGTAAAAATATATTCTAAAAAAATGAAACATTATTGGACCACGATAATAAATAAACATAAAAGAAAGGAATTGACATGAATTATTTATTCTCCAAATCCTTCTTTGAAGACTTCATCCATCTGTGATGTCAAACTTGATAACTTTTGAGCCAGTGGGTTCTAAAGCTCCTAACGCAGATAGTAAGTCATTCCTCTGTGAAGGACACATATGGAGTACCTCCAAAGTTGACATCGCACAAGGGGTTTGACCCAGGTCCTCAACAATAGAGTAGTTATGGGCGACTCTAGAATTTGGATTGTGGGTAGAGAGCTTGAGTACTCCTTTCGAAATACGAGGAGGTGGATCTGTTTTTTCAATCTATAAAATCATCTTCAGAGGAGGAGGAGGAGATTCTAGACCAGCTATATCCTGTGAAGAACTATAATTTCTATATCGAGTGGCTACATGAAATTTAGCATCGACCATATTGATACACAAATGATCGTCGTCTTGCAACGACGGGTTTTGACTCCCACCAGCCACATTTTCGACACTTGAGGAACTCGAGGCCATGTGTTGGTTATGTGGAAAAGGATTCGTCGGCATGACAGGCGGTAGAGATAATAGCCTCACAGCTTCCGCAAGCTTGGGGCATAAATGAGTAAGGTGATCATCTGTACAAAGATTACAGGGAAATTTCACCTTAGGTCTTTCTTTCTTTCCCTCTCCAACATTATTATTCGTCTTCTCATTATTACCTTTGTCCTTGGATTTATTGTTATTTTTCCCACCCTTACGATTATTATTACGTCCTTTCTTCTTCTTCCCGCCTGATTGTTGGTTACCATTTAGGTCGGCCAACGATTGCATGGAATGTACATCCGTTGAATGAGTGGGGTTGGAAGACACAGATGAAGCTAGCCCTCGTGCAGACTGGTTTAGAGACAATTCTTTCAAATGGATTGTCACCGAGTCTGCAGATTTTACATTGGAGGAGCCTACAATGCCATCAACATGAGGTCTGGGCATTTGTCTAGGGTCATAAGTTGACCGCGGTGCATCCGGAAGATGTGGTATAACATTCCAGACTAAGTGTACATATAATATCCAACTGTTGGGCTTTGAATATCGCTTCTTCCTCAGTGGTAACCCTGGATGTAGCAACATCCTTCGAGATAGGAGGCTGCAAAGACTTAAGGAACCATTCTAAAAGAAATGTTGGGTGTATGAAGGTCTTAATCAACCTCTTCTGTCTATGCCACTCCTGGATATGATCCGAGATATGATTGGTTGTGTCCTGGCGCAAAGTCGACAAAAGTTCTAGGCCAACATCATAACGAACCGCGAATTGGAAGTGGTTAAGGAAGACCAACACCATATGACTAAAGGTCCCATATGCCCCCATAGGTAGCTCAATATACCATTTCGCAGCAACTCCAATGAGGGTGCATTGAAATAATTTTAATCGAATGGAATCATCATCAAGGGAATTCGAGGAGCACCATAGGTGAAAGGTAGTAATTTAATCACCGAGATCCTCACCATTCTTACCTTCGAATTTTAGAATGTCCAAAGGAAGCTTGGTGGGGACTAGGGCCATGTAGGATCATGATACACAGGGTCACTCATCAACTTAGATAAGTATGGCAGATTAAGCGTGGCCAAAAAAGGGAGACGGGGTTGCGGCATCTAGCCCCAAGCTCTCTGGAAAGGTTTTGTTTGAGGAACTGTATCCCATCCAGGGTTCTGGTAAGCACCATGGCCATGTCCTATATTGTAAGACCCTCCTCCAGGATTTTTCATAAAAGGTTGGTTGGGAATCATTCCAGTAGGAATGTTTTGATGGGAGTTATAAAAATTTCCCCCAACCGGATTGGATCCAGGTTTGGGGTTTCCCAAAGAGTGAAATTGACCTCCTTTGGGTGTGGATCCGTAGGATAGAGGTGGATTCGTCATGCCAAACGTATTGGTCAGAATCGGGAGGTAGGGGTATAGGATGAAACTTGAGAAAAATCTTGTCTGCCAGGTTGGTTGTTCCACCCAGAAGCAAGAGGATTAGACCCAAGGTTGAAAGAAGGAATGTCTCCCATATTAGGATTCATTTGAGGGATTTGAGAACCACCAAACGAAAATGGAGTATAAGGAGATGTATTGTCCCCAAGTCCAATGCTAGCATTAGGGTCAGCAGCTGGGATGGAATTTGAAAACTACGAAGTAAAGTTTGGCATACAATAGGAAAAAGGACTAGAGACCATAGGGATGGACTAACATTATAGCCCGGTGAGTGACCAAGAGACCCAAATGGGTTCTAGGCAAGAGATTGAGCATTCACTATAGGCCGAGCCATAGTAATGATAGGTGCCTCTATCACTACAACCATTGTGGTTGCAGGAGTCGAAGGAGTGCCATTAACTATAGTAGGTGTGGGAGTCAAAGGGCTCCTAGTGTTCTGAAGACTAGGTTCAGTACTCATCCTTGTAGAATCACAAATCTGAACAATGGAGGTGTGAGAACCACGTCTAATAAATATACGCCTTTTAGAAGGAAAAGACTAGAAATCCTGTGGTAACTGTAACAAGCGACGAGGCCGACGGGGATGTTGGTCTGACTCCACGATGACTTAAGACTCAAGATACAAAAAATAAATCCTAGGGCCCACTAGTAATCAAAGAGCACACCAAAAATCAAACGGCCAATATGCACGAAAATGGGGTAAAGTTGTTGAAAGTGGCCTCCCTCCCTAAAGAAGGTATGTCTCGCCCAAGAGGGGCTTGAGACTCCCTATTAAAGATCAAAGGTAACATAATCAATTATAAGGGCCCTCTTGGGATTAACAACCAGTCGGTCATATCCCCCCGGAGAGGTAATCCTCCATAAAGGTTGTGTGTTGTCCGACCCTTATCTGACCAAGGGTACCTGTAGAATAACCCATGCAAGTAACCTATGTGGCATCTAAGTCAAGCAACTAAGCAACCAATGTATAATTGATGCACATGTGAGTAGTCGTAAGTCAGGTCCACCGTATGGGCAGGGTAACAAATCTCAAAACCTTGAAAGTAACGCCTCTCATGAAGGTAAAGGAACTATCAATATCCCCATATACGAATAGATCCCCAGAAATATCTCTGATGGTAAGAAGGTATCGGGGGGATATCCCTTCAACCAACCTTGCGCGACCTCGTGATTAACTCCGGTGTGAGCGAAGCCTACTGATATTACCAATTATACAATAGATTTCTCCACTCCCTTTCTCAGACACGTATGTTGATTTAATTTCCTTGGAGAAGTTTACTCACAAAATCCTATTCCAAGGCACTAAATCCTAAGCTAGTTTGTGAACCCTAGAAAATAAAATCATGACTAATCAATTTTAAATTTTAGTGTTAATTTTAGTGGTCGTGCTTACTCAAAAAGGTATGGTAGTGAAACTCATGATGTTATGACTCAACAAGAAAAGTAAATATGAATATAATGAAAAGTTTTAAATTCAATTTTCAATGAATGATATGCTTCTAATAACAAATGCAATTTTCAATTTCAACTCTGCAATTCTGAAGTAAAAATGCAATCTTTCTTTACATGTACTAAGCTAATGACAAAGACTCAAAAGACAAAAAATGCCCAGCAATGCAAAATGCATAATATTTTTGTATTTTCAATTTAGAAAAATGAAAATGCATGGATTGAACAACAAATTGATATATAAAACTCTATTGTGTATAGAAAGAGATAACTCATGTACAATATACCAAGGAGAAAAACACCCAACCCATTGAACAAGGACAATCAAAATGAAAAGGTTATGAGAAAGACTCCGCCCAAAGATTCAACACTAGACATGTTTCCTATCATCCCACAGACACTTAACAGTCACTACAGAGACCCAAGAAGACTCAGAAAACATCAAATCTCGCCCAACAACCACCAAACCCAGTAAACAAGCACAAGAGGTTGATGTATGTGACTGTTCAAGGAAACATAGAGTATCTACATAGCTTGCAGAGGGACAACCCACATATATACGTGACTGTCAAGACAAAAACCGCGTATATGTTTAAAAAACAAAGCTAGGATAGTGAGAAGGCTGAAAAACTCAGGCCCAGAGTGAACAGAGGCTATCAAGCAATGATACGACTATTGAAATATTGTAAATGCGAAGAGTATTCTATTTATTATTGATGTATTATTCATTGTATCAATCCCCTTTTGTGGATTGATCATGTCAGGTATTGTAAATGACCAAATTCCCTTTTGCGGATTGGTCAAACCCTAATTGTAATATGCTAAATGAGAAGTCGGCCCACATAATATATTAAAGTGGTTATAACCACCCAGAAATGAGAAGTCATCCCACATAATATATTAAAGTGGTTATAACCACCCAAAAAAAGAAGTTGGCCCTGCTAGTGAAAAGACATGTCCTTTCAGCTCCTGCCAAATTGTATAAATAAAGGAGGCCAGCGCCTCATTTGTTCACTCACTCACTTGTTCATCAGAGCGCAAGTTTGGATCTGTAGTTGGAGAAGAAGGAAGAGAGACAGAGAGAGGCGCA
>JASDQU010012923.1:63804-74054 GCA_032191745.1 Picea mariana | reverse complement strand
AATCTAATTTATATATGAAAATCACTCATTACTAAGAAGTGATTGGATTCATGTTATGCATTATGTTATTTGATTCATTACTACTATAGAGTACTCATTATGAATATCCAATGCCATTTGAGTTAACATGTCATATGTTTTTCCTTGGGGCTTCTGTGCATGCACAACAACCACTCAGATGACTAGAATTCATTATGTATGGTTATTCCAAATCAAAACACTTTGATTCATTATGGTTATAGCAACGAAACATGAACAATTAGTTATGGTTATTACAACGAAACATTATCAAGTTTATAACATAACTTCACATTTACTATCGTTACTCTATATACAATGCTACCATTATAATAATATATAGATAGACCATTTATTATAATAGTTAATAATTAAAGGCCTAATATTAATGTAGCCTTTAACAGTGCTTCCTTAAATAAGAGTTTAATAACAGATTTGTATAGTTCATGCAGAGAACTGTTGGGAACAGTTACGTGCATGCCCCAACAGTTACGTGCATGCCAAATTGGCATCCACAACAGCCACTTAAATCACTAGGATTCATTATGTATGGTTATGCCAACTCAAAACACTTGGATTCATTATGGTTATAGCAACGAAACATGAACAATTAGTTATGGTTATTACAATGAAAAATTATCAAGTTTATAACATAACTTCACATTGACTATCGTTCAAGTCTCTATTACTCTATATACAATGCTACCATTATATTAATATTATAGATATACCATTTATTATAATAGTCAATAATTAAAGGCCTAATATTAATATAGCCTTTAATAGAGCTTACTTAAATAAGAGTTTAATAATATATTTGCGTAGTTCATGCACAAAACTGTTGGGAACAGTTTTGTGCATGCCCCAACAGTTATGTGCATCATCAGCCACTTAGATCACTAGGATTCATTATGTATGGTTATGCCAACTCAAAACACTTGGATTCATTATGGTTATAGCAACGAAACATGAACAATTAGTTATGGTTATTACAACGAAACATTATCAAGTTTATAACATAACTTCACATTTACTATCGTTCAAGTCTCTATTACTCTATATACAATGCTACCATTATAGTAATATATAGATAGACCATTTATTATAATAGTCAATAATCAAAGGCCTAATGTTAATATAGCCTTTAACAAAGCTTACTTAAATAAGAATTTAATAACAAATTTGTGTATTTCATGCACAAAACTGTTGGGAACAGTTATTTGCATGCGCCAACAGTTCTGTGCATGCCAAATTCGCATGCACAACAACCATAGGGCTTCTATGCATGCCAAATTGGCATGCACAACAACCATAGGGCTTATGTGCATGCCAAATTTGCATGCACGGAACTGTTGGGGCATGCACATAATTTTTGGGGCATGCACAAAACTATTGTGAACAGTTATGTGCATGCCCCAACAGTTATTTTCATGTCAATGTGGCATGCAAAGAAGCCCTATGGATGTTGTGCATTCCAATTTGACATGCAAAAAATCCCTATGATTTTTTTCATGAGAATCTTAATACAAAGTTTAGCTGTTGAGAATCTAAGACAATGGGATATGGTTTTGGTATAAAATGAGTTTTATCGCAATGGAAAAGCATAGATGGTAAATTGGAGCTTGGAAAAATTAATACAAAGTTTAGTTGCTAAGAACCTAAGATAATGGGATATGGTTTTAGCATAGAATGAGTTTGATTACAACTTAAGTGTTAAAAAATCCACTAGTAAATCTTTTTTCTAGATTGTTTTTAGACAAAACCGTAAAGGATTAATGGATTTGGTTGACTTGATTAAAGGGGTACAATTTAGTAAATATTTTAAGGATTTGTGAAACACATTGGGAAGTCAAATAAAAAAGAAAAGTATGTAGGTAACATGTTAAAATATGAATATGTATCAGTCCCACACTTAGTTAATAACAGATTTTAGCCTTCTCTAGTTGTACACCAATCTTAGCAATATAATTGCATGCAAATATTGGCATATGGGTTGAAACACAAACAACTAAGCAATTTGAAATATAACAACAACAGAATACTCATAAATCGGTGAACAAGATCACACTTTTAGCACCAAAAATCTGGGCAAAACCCCAAGAAGAATTACTCAGAAAAAGAACAAAATTGAGGAGGAAATTTCTTTATTCAACTTAAGGAAAATTTCTAAGTACAACAGCAGCTTACAATCATCATTTACAATCTATACTTTCACCCTATCTAAACAAAAACATCATGTATATCCTTAGCAACACAGTCTGAAATAAAAAACTGACTTCCAGTACAACCTGTATGGACTGTACAATCACTAACAACAGATATATTTCTTGGTTTTTTTGCCCAGAAAAAGGTACAGATCTATACCTCACTGTACGGATTTATTATCAGCAAAAAAACTCCTAGAAATTTGTGCCAATACTCAGCAAAAATTTATGTCCTAGTTATAGCTACAAGGCAAGCATAAAAATGTTGTACAGCCTCCTCCAATCCATATTATATGGCCTCCACAAATGTTGAAGTTGTCTAGAAGTGTGTTCCAATCCTCCTAAGGATGTGTGCCTCCTTCTAGTCACTGAAACTCTTTCCCTCCAAGCTTAGAAAACCTCTTGGGAATCGTGCCTCTTGAGCTTCCCTCAAACCCTCCTCAAAAAGTGCACCCTCCTTCTCCTAATGAGCTGCCTTTTATCAATTTTTAATTGTAACTTCCCTAACCCTTGGTCTTCCAATGACATTGATGGTCAAGATTAGATCTTTCTCTCATGAGATTAACAATCATGACTTAATCATTCATTGAGGTCACTTAAGTCATTAAAGTGACTCAAAACATCATAAAGTCAATTTTACATTAAAAAATTAAAAGACCCAACTTTATAAAATCACTTTATAAGTCACTTTATAAAAACACATTATAAAGTCACTAGGAGAAAAAAAATTCGGTCACTTTCGCATGTTGGGCGTTGTCAATGCAGAAGTACCTCCAAGCTACCAAATTTCAACATAACAAATGAGGAATAGAAGAGAAAATTTTATCTTCAACAAATAGAAGTATTCCCATAAGAAGAGTTAGTCATGGTTTGTTTGCATATGTAAAGGTATTCATTGTGTATCGAAAACTAATTTAACTAAAGAAAGCATGTATCTGTAAGGAAATAATGAAATTATATGTGTGATATGTTTACTCAAAATTTTGGACAATGGTCTTTTTTTATATGTAGCAAATCCAATTTAGAAATTGATCATAATGAAATTTTGGTTAAGAAGTAGGATAAACATATACCTAGAGCAAATTGAATGATTGTATACACCAATATTATTTCTAAAAGATCTAATATATAAGGAATATAAAATGTGTTTGGTGAAACACAAGGGACCACTAAAATTGAATAACACTTGGATTAGAAAAACTAAGTTCATTAAATGAAAAATCTTTGATGTACCAAATGAATATGAACCAAAAGTTTTAGAATCTCTCAAAGAAAGAGGAGAACATTATAAGAGTACACTATATGGGGCATATGGAAAGCCCATAAATTGAATCAACTTGCAATATTTTAGGGAGACCTAACATGTCTAAAATCTAACTTATTTTAATTTTTAGAGTAGGAAATTAGTGGCTTATTTGTTGAACCATTTTAGGAACTAATATAAAAATAGTTGTTATGCAAACTTCTTTTAGTTAGGAGAAATAAAAAGTTTTATATACTAACTAAATATGAAAAGATATTTTAGATAAGTAATGAAATTTTGGTGATATGGTGCTCTTATATATGCTTTAATTTTCTTTACTTTGTGTTTTATAATTCAAATGTATTTTAAGAAAAAGTGTATGGAATTGTATATTCAATTCGAGTTATTTTGCAATTTTTGCAAGTAATGTATATGGTTGTTAAGAGAGACACCTGAGAGGTAGAGTTTTTGTTCATTCATATACACTTATTCACTAATGTTAAGTTATATTGTAAGTTTTGTACTAAGAAATAGACAACTAAGAAATGATGTTTCTTTATCACACATGGAAACAATGTTATTAATTAATGTTAAGTTATCTTGTAAGTTTTGTACTAAGAAATAGACAACTAAGAAATGATGTTTCTTTATCACACATGGAAACAATGTGAAGGAAATATTTTTGAAATTAATATTGTAAGGACCATTCAAGAGAGGGTGCAACAAAGTTGCATTATATTGCATTCTAAAATAACCAAAAGAGCATTATATTTCATTCTAAAATAACCAAAAGGGAAAATAGCATGTCTCTATCATGGGATACTTTGATTTCTATTTTAACATAATTAAATGTTTATGAGAATGAAGTCATGTGAGAGATATTTTTTGAATTGATACTAAAATCAAAATAATGTAGTACAAATGGATAGGTCATATTTCCAGATATTTACCCTTTAATTTAACTCTTTTGTAAGAAATGCATGATCCTTCTTTCACTTAATCATATCCCCTGAAGGATAAAATCCACATGTCACTGCATATTTTGTAGCCCTCGAAGGATTTGTGTATCATGAGGACTAAGGATAAAAACCATATGTCACTACATATTTCCTCCATGCTATAAGTTTTTATCCATAAATATGATAGTATAGAGGTACCGTGTATATGAGAAACTGAAAATTATTAACAAGGAATGAAAATATAAATAAAGTCTACAACAATACAATATATAATGGTGCATAAAACATAGAAATACCATAGACAAGTGTGGATTGATTTGTGCCCTAACATAATGGGGAAACTATCTCACAACACAAGGTGTGTTCTTTTGGGCCATCAAGGATATCCTCTCATGCAAACATCAAAATAACTAGTTCAAAATAAGAGATGCATGTGGGTGAATAATGACAACCAAATAGATAGGAAAATATTTAATACATTAAACTATAAATGAATAATAGGGAAAAATGTTGGACAAATAAGTAAGCAAGTCTAATTACTATAGGAGGATGGAGAAACTATACTATTGAGAAAATTAACATATGAAATGGTAAGTATAGATACCAAAATAAAATAACAAATTAGCTATATGGCCATTGATTCATGAAAAAAACATAGATATAACTATTGAAAGTAAAAGCAACTAAACTAAATTTATAGTAAAAATTTACCTATTAACTGATACTAGCTAAAAAATTGCACTAAAATAAAGAGGTAAAGGTGAGATACCTAGGAATACTTGTACATGACATGAGGAATTGGTGAAACAAGTACATTGGCTTGGATAGATGACAACCAATTAATATGAAGGAGAGAGACAAGGAGGCCAGAGAGGGGAAGTATGCATGGAACAGACTTTGGATGTCAACGGGTCTTCATAATTAAAAACTATAATTGATGGATAGGTATTTATTATCACAATTCAAAGTTTAATATTAATCGAGGTTATGATGATATTCATTAAAGAAGGTAGAGAATTTGAAGGAACATAAATGATACACTAGAAATGGGCATGATTTATTCCAAGTATCCACATGGGTAAGCTCCAACTTCAAACCATGCCAAATATTTTGAGAATTGATCCCACTAATTTGGGTTTGGAGGTTTCCACTAAGTCAAGTTCACAAGTGAGTAAGAAAAATGACATGTTCAAAATTGAGTCAATTGCATCAAACTTATCGTAAATTTTAACCATTGTTCATTTCATTTCGTAAATTCTGGAATGTATACATCATTTGTGTTTAAATAAATTGTAATGGTATGCCATCTTCAATTATTCGTCCATGATCGTCTTTGGACATTTTCCATTTTCTAACTTTTGTTTTTTTTTTTCTTGATTGAACTTCTATTAACTTTATGTGCGTTGCACATACCAAATGACTATATTGACAACTTATGACATATGACTGATAGTCTTGAAAGTGAACATGACTATCGGTTTGATGGGTTTCCTAAAAAACATATCCTTTCAATACGATGGATCCTCTTTCATATATAAAACCGTTATAATCAAAATCTTCTAATAACCTCATCTTTTTTTCTGTGCATCACATCAAATAATATTTCACATTTTCAGTGTTGTCTACATGTGCAACCATCACAAAGAAATCTCCTGCAAATAATTCAATATGTTCCAACAAGTAGTTTGTGTTAGATTAGCACACATGCATGTGCCATTAAACTCATCTACTATATATATAAATTTTATATATCCAACTTACAAGTACATCTACAAGTTGTTTAAATATTTAACAGATATATTTTCAAACAATTGTAACATAAAAATTACCTTATCTAACAATATCAGAAACTCTATCACCAACAACTGACACTAGTTTCATTTGATGCCATCCCCTCTAAGCTTCCAAGTGGCATTTTCCATTTTATGTTAATTTCGTTATGTCTCCAAGATTTAACATATTTCACATTTTCGTTTTCGCAAATCTCTATGGATTATGTGTCCTCTATGCAAACTAAAAAAAATAAAAACAAGACCCATTTCTTCTATCAAATGGAAACACATTTTGATAGGATTTTTTTTAACTGAATGCATTTTTCATGTCCCATGTATTGTACCGGCTTCATATGGGATTGATCTATTTACAACTTGGATTTTAACATACCAAAAAAATCTGCACAAGACAAGAACTTGTTAACTTGAAATCTCTCAAGAAAATGATTGAAGTTCATATAAATTTGATCACGTGAATAAAAATATCATGTGTACATGTGTAACATGTATATATAGACACACCTGCGCACATCTTTTGATGGATTATTTTCATGGCTTAGCATCATTTTTCAACATTCAACAACTTGATCATTGGATTCAAATTGATCGGCATGACGGTTCATCTAATACATTCGAAGTGCTCATTTTACACATGCACCTGCATCGTCGTGCTCTCATTTTCCATGACCAGTCTCAAAAAAATTTAAACAATGTGTAATGTTTGATTTCTTATGAAGACGACACAACCAATAGAATGATTGTGAAGATTTGAACTGAACCACACACCCATATGACCATATCTAATGTCGATCGAAATTGATCCCGTGTTCTTTCAATGAATCATAACATTTATCAAAACAATATTGTACATAATGTGTGTCGTGTGCTCGATCATCACTTATATAAAGTGATATTCTTTAATAACATGCCGATTGTCATTGGTGCTTTCTATTTTATCAAGACTCCGTTAAGCATGTCTATATAGAACGTGAACAAATATAGTGACTTGATAAAAATGATAATATTCGCTCTGTATTTCTTTTTGTGCAGCGAATGTGTAACTGTCTACAAAATCAACTACAGACAAAATTGTCCCTGGTGGAAACACTTCACGAGATTGTTTGAATTGTAGGTCTTGCCATCAAGCTCTATGTGAATGCTTGGTGTATTTATAAATTTCTTCCTCAAACTTCTTCAAAATATATATCACATTGATTTTATCTACTTTCAAATCAATCCTTTTGGAAATAACATTTGAAGAATGTGGAGTTGTTTGTTTGTATATTCATATTTCTTCCAATTGACTGTTATATTAGAAAATAATTAATCATTCATATCAATAGGATACTTTGAGTGAAACAAACTTAGATTTCCACAACGATCACATTTCATTCCACCAACACATTTTTTTTGGTAAAATAATTCATCACTTTCTCTTTCACATAGAATTTCAAATATAAAAGCACAAAATGTGGAAGGAGGAGGTGAACTTGGCCATAATGTTTAACCAAAATCAAGAAAATTGTCGTAATATAACTCAAATTCCACATGATAACGACAACAACAAGTGTCACGAACAATGATGGGTCTAACAAACCATGGTTTTTGTTGCACAAATGTATTGATGGAAATTTGAACTTCTTTGTGCTCTTCTTTGAACTTATTGAACAATTCTATTTGTGTCATTGGCAATATATCTTTTGGAACATTTATTCATATTGTTTTCATGCTATTTTTTGTCGCAACGCATCCCTTGTATGCGGTGAAACATGAGATTTTATCAACCAACAATTACGAGCCGATTCTTTAACATTTTTTGCAAGTCTATCTTTGTAGGGTTGTCTATAAATCACTATCCAACAAACAAGTTCATCATTTGCATCTATTTGCAATCGAGTTTTTTTATGTTTGTACAATGTTTGCTTGAAGTTCCCATCGTTTTTTCCATGTGTTGTGTCAAACGATCTTTTATATTGCTAGATGAAACAATTGTTGTTTGTATCACTCTACGTGCAACACTAACATCTCTTTCCCGATATTTTCCAAAAGATTTTAATACACTAGTTATATTATCAAAGACATTCTGTTTCACCTTTGTATATTTTGTCAACTTTTGAATACCCAATAATGATGTAGCTTATTTTAACTTTCTTGACTTTATTAGACAGAGTAAAAGTTGAGCTTGAACTGTTATTGATTCATCTTTAAAAAATGTATTATACATATTTTTAGTTCAATATCTTATACAATGCTTAGCTTCTTTCTTCCCAAAATTGTTAGTATCAACATTTTCTAATATTTCATCATCAATGTTAATAGATTTTCCTACATATTTAAATTTAAAGATTATATTAAAAAACAAAACCCAGAACTAAGCTATACACAAGTGTTCATCTTGTATTATCTAAATTTATGTACATACCTATAAGTGATTCAACTTCTTCTTTAATTTTGGTTTCAACGACTTCATTGATGTTATGAGACAAATCTATTTATGTTTTTTGAAAAGCATCAAATCGAAATTACAATCAATTATATTAAACATTAATTTAAATTTGAATTATATACTTTTAACATAAACAATATGTGCGCTCAAAGGGGTTGGATCCAATGGTGTAAAGCGAGGAGTTTTTCACAGTTGGGCAAGGTTCAATTCCCATGAGGGCCTAACCTGAAGCCATGGGGGCACCTTGAGGTAGTGGTCAAACGTGTGGTTGCACCCAGAGATATTATATTAAATGATATTGTGACCCGTGCACACATAAGTGGATCAAAGCCCACCCCCATGTCCTTCAATTTTTAAGTCCCTGAGGTGTAGGACAGTTGGTGACAGAGTCTGTTGTTAAACCGATTTGTGATGTTAAATTCACTGGTTCGAAACCTACAGGGACAAAAAATCCAACCATGTTAAGGGTTGGTGTGGTTCAGGCCGGGTGCGATCCTCGGGTAATTTTGATGGCTTAGATGCCCCTGAGTCGCAGTTTCTTAGCCACAGGTTAGTCCCACAGATCACGAACAAACAAACAAACAAACAAACAAAAACATAGACAATATGTGCATGCATACCTGGTTGGACTTCTTCTTGTTGAAAATATCTATTTACATCATTATCGTTTATTTATTCAATATTTTCACGTTCTCGTTTATTTCTCCAATAATTCTCTTTCATTTGTTTGTTATGGTGAGTTTCATCTCGAGTGCGATCAAATTTTCTCTTGCGCAAACTTTGTTTTCCATGAGTATAGTTATCTGTAAAAGTTTTTTAAAAAAATCAATATTTCAGAATAGTCTAAGAAAAACTTCATTGTCACAAAAATTATTAAAAAATATATCAATAATTTTATGTTCAACAAAGGATTTACCTTGAAAAATTGTTCAACAAAGCCTTCACCTTGAAAAAATGTTTAACAAAGCCTTCACTTTGAAAAATGTTCACAAAATCCTTCACCTTGAAAAAATGTTCAACAAAGCCTTCACCTTGAAAAAATGTTCAATATTTAGCCTTCAATATATAAATTGTTATTCCAATAAAAACTTGAACTTCAAAAAATATTTTTTTTTTGTATTCAAAACATCAACTACCTTGTTCAAAAAAGTGAAAAAGATGATTTGAAATTTTGTTTAGGTGCTCTACAAAACCATGAAACAAGCGAGTGAATTGTGTTAAATTGGTTCGGTTGAAAGCATATTTATAAGATTTGGCTCCAAGTGAAACAAAATGACATGTCTCTTCATTGTTTCCGGCCAACGGAATTCTCTCACTCACTTTTTGGTCGAAAAATAATTGTTTCGATCGAAAATCTAGGAAACCGTTTAGTTTTTACATATTCCGTTAGTATTACATATTTCTGCTGAAAAAAATAAACCTTAGTTTCAAAATTAATACGAGCATTTGTAAAATTGAATCTACTTTCAATGGATATAATTTGTTTTCATTTTCATTATTTTTATCTAATTTTATTTAATTTTTAAAAAAAATTGCTTCATAATATTTTTCAGGTGACATTATAATTCAGTGAAATGAAATATCCGTATCTCTAAAAATATACAGTGG
>JASDQU010012923.1:2535-27663 GCA_032191745.1 Picea mariana | reverse complement strand
GGAGCTGCTCATGGAGAAATTGTGTGGTATTGTTAGCTGTAAAACATTGCCATCGATACCGATTTCAAGATATTCATCTGTAATTTTCTGTATTTGCATAGAAAGGCCCTTAGCTCTTTCTTCATTGTTTGCCCACCAATCTTCAATGAACTCGCAAGTATTGAAACAATCCATTGTCGAAGGGGAATCTGCCATGACGTTCAGTCACCTCCCACAGAACACAGAACACAGATTTTCCCATTCAAATATGCACTCTATGATTACACAGAACACAGATTTTCCCATTCAAATATTCTTTCAAAAAAAAAAAACCCTACCCCATTTTGGTATGCACGCGCAGAGTAGGGAAAGTTTACAGCAGTTCCTGCAATTGAAGAGGCGGTATGGTTTAGAAATTGAAAAACTGGTCGAAGACCTCCGAGAATATATTACAACAGACCGAAAAAGATCATATACACTGCAACATCGAAAAAATTCCTTATAGCGAGAGTGATCGTGAAGATCAAAATAGTGAGAGTGATCGTGAAGATCCAAAATTCCTTATATTTAATTTTGAATATAGCGCGTGGGCAAACTTGCATAATACGGCTAGAATTATTCTTATCATATTTGGGACCAATTTTAATTAGGGCAAACTTTCGTAATACGGTTAGAATTATTTTTATTATATTTGGGACCAATTTTAATTAACTAGGGAAAGGGGAATTTTAATTAGACAAAAGGCACAATATGACTAATATTATTATTATTTATCTTGAATATATAATTTTTTATTTTTATATAAAACATTTACATTATAAGTTAAGTGGTTGTTGGGGCTGGGAGTTTTCACCCAAATTGTGAATCAAATTTTCTCGAAATACTTGACTTTTCTATGTTTTCAGTGTTCCAGGGGGAGATTATTATGAACCACAATGAAAAAAAATTACAATATAATTCAAAAGATTAAAATGCAAGAGAACCAATCAATAATGAAAAACTTCCATGTATATAATTCATGTGGGCATGAATTGATTTTTCAATAAATATTTATTTTAACTCTATATATATATATATATATATATATATATTAAAACTAGTTAACTAATATTTAAGTATTGGACTATACTTTATAAATAAAGTAGTGGGAATGTGGATTATTTTTGTTCACAAATCAACTTGAAAATTAGTGTTTATATCTTTTATAACTAATCAGTAAAAAGAATAAGTTAATTAGTGGACAAACTTAACCACTTTTTTATTTAAATTCTTCTTCAATTATGTTGAGAATTTTGCACAGTTATAATTCTACTTAATTGATGAAAATTTTGAGGATGAAACTTTGCCTTTGGAGGGCATCAAAATTCCAAACACTTTTAAATACCCGTAAAAATCTATAGTAGGTACTTACATTAACCACCAAAAACACCTTGTAGGTATTTATTGGTTAAATTTAAATTTAAAATATTTGAATAGTAAAATACAAATTTCAATATATATTATTATTAATGTTTTATTATTATTATGAGGTTGTTATATGTCATTGAATATATATATTTAACATTTTTCATATTTATATAATATGGTTATTTTAAGATTGTGACTCTTGAGTCATGAGTATGGTTATCTTATATTAGTTGGTAGAATTATTTTATACTCACATATAATAATAATAATGAGATATTTATAGCACTAGGCTAATAGTACTTGCATGGGGCATGGTAAAAGGTTCCATTGATGACATCGTTGGGTTGATGGCACATCGACAAGATTAGTTGAGGGATTAAATGAACAATGAAGGTATGCACATTCCAAAGCTGGAGCCTTTCTTCTCCACTCTAGCCTCCAACTTTACTCTGAGACTGCTATTTGAAATTGCTAGTGATTGTTATTTGTTATTTGCAAAGTGTAGGGTTTAAAACTAAAAATATATCTCATCATCCCACAATAATATTTTTAAAATGGAATAATATATAGGAATTTCAACATTCCTAAATTAAATTTTGTATAACATGCATATTTCATTAGCATATGAGCTCAAAAATAAGTTATAATTTTATAATAATAATAATAATAATAATAATAATAATAATAATCTATTTTTAAGGTCACGGCCAAGCCACACCAAATTGGTGTATGAGACGCCCTTGTTTGTGGGACAAGGGACCGCATATTTGACCATAGACTTGAGATTGTAAATAAATCTATGGCATTGATATGCATGCCTAATTGCATACACTCTTAGGCGTGAGATTGTAAATAAATCTCTAACCTTATACATATATGTTTAAACTCATACATACGTAGAGTTGAGATTAATTAGAATTTCTCTTCTATTGACATTGACCTTCATATTCCATAGACATACATGCCTATAGAGGAAGATGTATGAACAAGTAGATGTATGAAGTAGGAATACACAACTAAAACATAATTTTATCTATTATATAAGACCTAATTTTATTAAAAACAAATATCTATTATCACTAGATGTATGAAGTAGGAATACGCAAAGAAAACTTAATTTTTGGAATAAAAATTGTTTATATTATTGTGGGATGATGAGATATATTTTTAGTTTTGAACCCTACACTTAAAGACAACCCATTACTAATTATTCATGCTCTAATTCTATTGAATATGACTTAAACTTCAACACACTGATATATAAATATATATCATCATATTTCCCAATATAGAAAATCACTTAAATTGCACCACAACTTGGTTATTAATAACATTTGTTAAATGTATGAAGTTTGTGAAATAACAATGATATAGGTCACCATTAATGAATATTCCTCTACTCACTGATTTGTAGGGATTTTCAGATATTAGGAGAGATTAATTTCAACACACCGATATATACATATATATCGTCATATTCCCCATATAGAAAATGATCTAAATTGCACCACAACCCAGTGATTAATACCATTTGTTAAATGTATGAAGTTTGTGAAATAATGATAATATATGTCACCATTAATGAATATTCCTCTGCTCAGTGATTTGTAGGGATTTTGAGAGATTCAAGAGAGGCTAGTGGACTAGAGGATAGTGTTATTTTTTGTCTTTATGTTGACAACTTTATACTTGTGTTTGTAATGGAGTTTAATTTTTATTTTTTATAAAATAAACATAAAAAATAAAATGCAAATACACTTGATTATGATTTACTTATATTTAAGTGTTTTTTCCATTATTATTTTATTAAAGAAAAATGTATAGTCAAAATACATAATGAGAGAATAGAGGTCCCTATCTCTCTTTTACCCCCCATGTTAACCTAGTCTCTCCAAGTGACTTTTACTTTATTTTATTATTCCTTAATTAAATCACTTTATTAATTAATTAACCATTTTACCTCTCAAAAGTGATTTATCCATCCTTATGGCTTCTTCGACCACTGAAAGTCACTTCTCATCATCTTATCCTGTAGTGGTATTCATCCCGATTCCGATGAGTTATTACACTAAGAGGTTCTTTCAATTATTATGCCTAGTATGACCTTCTTAGTGAATTTAATTAAAATATAGCCCATAATAACTCAAAATTACTAAAGCCCATCATTTAAATGAATTTAATAGAGTTACTAATCATCTAAGTTATGTAAAAGTGGACTTTGATGATGAGTTTATAGCTCTTCTAATCTTGTGCTCATTTCCAGAAAGAGAGAATGACTTGGTCATGACTATAAGTAACTATATCTCTGGTTCAAACACTTCGAAATTTGATGATGTTGTTGGTGTTATCCTTACCGAGGAAATGCGACAAAAGGATAGAGAAAAGGGGAAGACAAAAGGATAAACGAAAGAGCTCAGGGAACCGCGATAATTCTAGGAATGGAAGATCCAAATCCATACTAGGAAATATAAAGTGTTGGAATTGTGGGAAGAAAGGACATATGAATAAAGACTGCAAAGCTCCAAAGAAATAAAGAGATGGACAACAAGAGAAAAATAAGGAAGAAAATGTAACAGGTGGTGTGTTACAAGATGCTTTGATTCTTTCTTGAGATAATATTATTGAATCTTGGGTAGTAAATTCAGGGGGTTCATTTCATGCCACACCCCATAGGAAATATTTCCAATATTATGTTCAAGGTGATTTTGGACAGGTTTATTTGGGTGATGATGAACCATGTCAAATTGTTGGCATGGGTAAGGTACAAATACAGAAAAAGAATGGACACTAATGTTTACTAAAAGAGGTGAGATATATACCAAATATGAGAAGAAATCTAATTTCAACAGGACAATTGGCAAGTGAAGGTTGTATATCTACATTTGTAGATAAGATGTGGAAGGTTGCTAAAGGATCACTGGTAATGGAAAATGGAGAGAAGGTAGGTACATTGTATTTATGCACTGGTAATGTTGATTCTTCAATCTATTTAGCTTCTACAGATGTGGATACAACACTATGGAATCATAGGCTTGGACACATGAGTGAGAAGGGGATGCAGATACTTCACAAAAAGAAATTTTTTGTTAGATATTAAACAAGTTGATTTGGATTTCCATGAACACTGATTATGAAAAACAAAAGAGAGTCATATTTTTTATGGTTGGAAAGGAAAAGAAAAGTGAAAAGTTAGATCTTGTGCATACAGATGTATGGGGACCATCTCAGGTATAATCTCTAGGTGGATCTCGTTATTATGTTACTTTTATTGATGATGCAACTAGAAAAACTTGGGTTTATTTCATTCAAAAAAAAAAAAAAAAAAATTGATGTTTTTGACACTTTTAAGAAATGGAAAGTTTTGAGGAAAAATGTTGAAGTGCCTCAGATCAGAAAATGGAGGTGAATATTGCAGCAAGGAGTTTGATGATTACTGTTCATACCATGGGATACGTAGAGAGAATACAGTTCCAAGAACACCACAAGAAAATGGTGTGTTAGAAAAGATGAACAGGACAATCATGGAACGTGGAAGGAGTATGAGATTGCATGCTAGTTTTCCCTTACAGTTCTAGGAAGATGCATATATTGTTTTTTACTTAATAAATAGAGGGCCTTCAAGCTCCTTGGATGGTGGAATTTCAGAGGAGGCATGGATAGGTAAAAAATGTAAACTAATCATTTCTAAAGAATTTTGGTTTTGAAGCATTTGTCCATATTGATAAAGAAAATAGAACACATCTTGAGGAAAAATACAAGAAGTGTACCTTTATTGGATACTGTGTTAATGATTTTGGTTATTTCTTATGGTATTATGAAAATCATAAAATCATTAGGAGTAGAGATGCGGTATTCAATGAAAAGGTGATATGCATAGATCATTTGTAGGGAAAGAAACAGGAAAAGGAAAACATAGAATACAAAGTGCTTGATGAAATTCCAAAGGTACCAGAAAATCAAAATGTACAACAACAGGAGCAACATGAACCTAAAGTGCTTGCAAGTGTTGTTAGAAGATCTACTAGGTTAAATAGACCCCCTGAACGATACTCTCTTTCATTGTATTATTTATTGTTGACAGACTATGGTTAACTAAAATGTTATGAAGAGGAAATGCAAGTAGACACTAAAAAGAAGTGGGAGCAATGCATGAAAAAGGAAATAGATTCCTTGGTAAATAACCATACTTGAGACTTGGTTCAGTTTCCTGCAGGAAAAATAGCATTGAAAAATAAATGGGTTTACAAGTTGAAGGAAGAAGATGGAGGCAAAAGGTAGTACAAGGATAGACTTGTTGTGAAGGGGTTTGCACAAAAGAAAGGTATAGATTTTGATGAAATATTTTCTCATGTTTTCAAAATGACTTCAATTAGGACTATTTTAAGTCTCATGGAAGTAAAATATTTGCATATTGAACAATTATATGTAAAAACAACTTTTCTCCATGGGGATTTGGAGGAAGATATTTATATGCAGCAGCAGGAAGATATTTATATGCAGCATCCATAGGGGTATGAGGTCAAAGGGAAGGAAAATTTGGTATGCAAGTTGAAGAAGAGCTTGTATGGCCTAAAGCAAGCTCCAGGGCAATGGTATTTGAAATTTGATAGGTTTATGACAAAACAAGGTTATAGTAGATTTCATTTTGATCAATGTGTTTATTTAAAGAGGATAGAAAATGGAAGTTATATTATCTTACTATTGTATGTAGATGACATGATTGTTGTAGGGTCTAACATGCAGGATATAAATGTGCTAAAAAAGAAATTAGTTAATTCATTTTCAATGAAGGATTTGGGTGTTGTAAAGAAAATTCTTGGTATGAGAATAACAAGAGACAAGAAAAATCACAAATTGATATTGTCTCATGGTGAGTGCATAGAAAAGGTGTTGGAGAGGTTTAGAATGTAGAATGCAAAACCAATTAGTACACCTTTGGCCAACCATTTCAAAGTGACCAAGGAAATGTGTCCCAAGACATGGGATCAGATAGAATACATGTCCAGGGTCCCTTATTCATCAATAGTTAGCAACTTGATGTATGCTATGGTGTGCGTAAGACCATATATTTCACATGCAGTGGGAGTTATGAGAAGGTATATGAACAATCCAGGTAAAGAACATTGGGGGGAAGTAAAATGGATTCTTAGGTATTTGAGAGGTACAACTACTCATGCATTATGTTTTGGAGGTTCAAACATTGTTTTACAGGGATACATTGATTCAGCTATGGAAGGTGATAAATATAGAAGGAGAAGCACCACAGGGTATGTTTTTATTGTAGGTGGAACAACAATAAGTTGGATTTCGAAACTGCAAAAGGCTGTTGCACTTTCAACAATGGAAACAGAGTATGTTGTTGTTACAGAGGCTAGTAAAGAGATTCTTTGGTTACATAAGTTTATGGAGGAATTCAGAAAGAAGTAGGAGAATAGCAAGTTGCACTATGACAGTCGGAGTGCCATTAATCTTGCAAAGAACTCAACCTTCCATTCTAATACTAAGCATATACAACTCAGGTACCATTTCATATGATACATTTTGGAATATGGACAATTGAAGTTGGAAAAAATACATGCTATCCAGAATCATGCACACATGTTTAAAAAGGTAGTAACCAGAGAGAAATTGAGTTTCTGCTCAATTGCAATTAGCCTTCAAGAATGAAGGTGAAGATGAGAAATTTTCCAAGTCCAAGGTGGATCATAGTACAATAGATACAACAATAATTGAGTTTTTGTGATGAGTATTCAAGTGGGATATTGTTGGTTGTGGAGCTTGATTATATTTCTAATTCAGAGGTCTTGTTTCAGCCACGTTTGGATCCCATTCCCTGATAGGGGGTGTGGGGGGATTCCCCCCCAACATCTAGAGTCAAGGGGGAAGAAGACACTTTATTGAGCCCCCCTTGGTGGGGGTTCAAGGGCAGCGGCCCTAAAGAGAAATTTTTTGGAAAATTGACTTGTAAAATATTGTAATTTCTTAGTCAATCAAGGTCATTAATTATAAGGTCACATATATGATGGTAGAAGTTATGTTAGGGTTTTTTTCCCTAGAAGGAAACCCTATTTTATGAGGGAATTGCATTGTGGTTGTGTATGTGTGTGAATATTGTATTCTAAGAGACGAGAATGTTAGAGAAAGACGATGAAATTACAATGGGTATGTTGTAGGTTGTATCCCTTCATTTGTTGGATAATAATAAAGGAAGGACCTGAAAATTTCTCTGATGGACGTATCCCACACTGGGCGAACCACATATATATGTGTCTCTATTGTATTATGTATCTTCTATGTTTTATTTTTGCATTTGTTTTATTTTATTGCTCTGTGATCCTTTTTTTCTAACACGCTCCATGTTTGGTGAGTTGATCCATCCTCTTCTTCGTCTAAACAACACATGAACAAATACATTCCAATCCCACCATAAACCATGATAATATTAATTAATGTTGAATACATCCATCCATCCATCCATCCCAAATGAAACCTAATAAGGAAGGAAGGAACCTAGATTAAATTAAAGTAGTACCTCTAAAAGTGATGTCTTAGGCACCTGCCTCCCATCTTCGAGATGTTTGTACATATTTGCATACAACACATCCACGTCTTCTTCTCTGCTCATTTTTATTTCTATATCTATGAAAGAGCGATTACATTTAACTTTAAAATGTGTTATCAGTTCTATAGGTAACTTAAAAAAAAATGAAAATACCTTGTATTGTATTAAATTGTGCCAAAAAAATCATTACGAGTAACTTTTAAAAAATAGCTTTGGTTGTATTATATTGTACAATATCAAATTTCACAACAAAACTTGGACATTCACATTTGCAATTGACATAGAAATAAAAATTGCCATTTGTCTAAAGTCATAGCATTGAAACCTGAATACTATTCACGTTTGTGTCATCAAACCCTAAATACTATTCATGTGTCTTGCTTACCTCAATGGCTTCATCACATTTCTCTAAATCCTTCATGACATTTCTCTAAAGTCGTAGCATTGAACCCTAAATACTACTATGTGTCTTGCCTATTTCACTGGACGTACTAAGCCACCATTTCTCCAACAATTAATCTCCTTATCACAGTCGTGGAAACATGTTTACTCTATCACAATCGAAAGGGACTTGCTTCCCTTTGCAACTTCCCTTCTTGAAGATATAATTAACAAGTTTACTTGGATATCTTTTCAATAATTGGAGATAAATTATATTTAACACCAAGTCATTGTAGTGATAAATATATAATTTAAAACATGCATATTAAGTTCCAATACCATATATCACTTAGCAATAAATGATGAAGCCAATTTTGTTTTTTAATAATTATTCTACTATTTTTTGATGTAGATATGCTACAATAATTTATATAGATGTAGATATGGTACAATAACACACACATTTTCGAGAAAAAAAACTTTATATTCCAAAAAAAAATAGTATATACATATTGTTTTCATGTGTAGGATTGTTTTTAACAAAAAATAAATACATTTTTGCTTCGAAAAACTACAGGCCTACATGTCCCATATTTCTCCTCTATTCCCACTTTCTATTCTATTTCACTTTACTCAAATATTTACATTATAATCCATCATTTATGTCCCAAAAATTATGAATAAATTATAAGAAAAAGGGCATTTCTTCATAAAACTGGCCATCAAAAAATATTATGAAAGAACCATCCTCTAGTGTTAAGGCTTCCTTGGAAATATCATCGGCCATTTCGTTTAGTTCTCTCTATATATGGTTAATATATTACCACTCCAACTTGCCCAAAAAGGAAAGAATTTGTCTCATTAAAGGTTGAAGTCACCCCACCTGAAGATGTAAATTTCCTTTGACCCAATAAATCATGACCCGAGAGCCTCCAGGAACCTAAATCTTCCTCAGTTTTAACATGTCAACCTGAAACAACAAAGCACAAAGGGTAGATATCTTCACTTTCACGTTCGAACCTTTACCAGGTACATATCTTACTTTGAAATAATGAGTGTTGGTAATGAAAAAGACCACACCTTCTCCACATATATAAGGGTACCCTTAGCTAGCCTCATAAAAAAAGGCCCAAGGAACCCCTTCCACTCATGATGACATTGTGGGATTTCTTATTTTTTGGGCTTTGATATCTGACCTAAGTTCCGCATAGAGTTTGATGATCAAACCTACCACAACTTTTGTAGGTAAAAATATATTCTAAAAAAATGAAACATTATTGGACCACCATAATAAATAAACATAAAAGAAAGGAATTGACATGAATTATTTATTCTCCAAATCATTCTTCCAAGACTTCATCCATCTGTGATGTCAAACTTGATAACTTTTGAGCCATTGGGTTCTAAAGCTCCTAATGTAGATATTAAGTCATTCCTCTGTGAAGGACACACATGGAGTACCTCAAAAGCCGACATCACACAAGGGGTTTGACCCAGGTCCTCAACAATAGAGTAGTTATGGGTGGCTCTAGAATTTGGATTGTTGGTAGAGCCCTTGAGTACTCCTTTTGGAATACGAGGAGGTGGATCTATTTTTTCAATCTGTAAAATCGTCTCTAGAGGAGGAGGAGATTCTAGACCAGGTATATCCTGTGAAGAACTATAATCTCTATATCGAGTGGCTACATGAAATTTAGCATCGACCATATTGATACACAAACGATCGTCGTCTTGCAACGATGGGTTTTGACTCCCACCAGCCACATTTCCAACATTTTAGGAACTCGAGGCCATGTGTTGGTTATGTGGAAAAGGATTTGTCAGCATGACAGGCGATAGAGATAATAACCTCGCAGCTTCCACAAGTTTGGGGCATAAATGAGTAAGGTGATCGTCTGTATAAAGATTACAGGGAAATTTCACCTTAGGTATTTCTTTCTTTCCCTCTCCAACATTATTATTCGTCTTCTCATTATTACCATTTTCCTGGCGTAAAGTCGACAAAAGTTCTAGGCCAGCATTGTAACAAACCGCGAATTGGAAGTGGTTAAGGAAGACCAACACCATCTGACTAAAGGTCCCATATGGCCCCCTAGGTAGCTCGATATACCATTTCACAATGACTCTAATGAGGGTGCGTTTAAATAATCTTAATCGAATGGAATTGTCATTAAGGGAATTCGAGGAGCACCATAGGTGAAAGGTAGTAATTTGATCACCGAGATCCTCGCCATTCTTACCTTCGAATTTCAGAATGTACGAAGGAAGCTTGGTGGGGACAGGGGCCATGTAGGATCATGAGACATAGGGTCATTCATCAAATTAGACAAGTATGGAAGATTAAGCGTGGCCAAAAAAGGGAGACGGGGTTGCGGCATCTAGCCCCAAGCTCCCTGGAAAGATTTTGTTTGAGGAACTGCATCCCATCCAGGGTTCTGGTAAGCACCATGGACATGTCTTGTATTGTAAGACCCTCCTCTAGGATTTTTCATAAAAGGTTGGTTGGGAATCATTCAAGTAGGAATTTTTTAATGGGGGTTATAAAAATTTCCCCCAGCCGGATTGGATCCGGGTTGGGGGTTTCCCAAAGAGTGAAATTGACCTCCTCCGGGTGTGAATCCGGAGGATAGAGGTGGATTCTTCATGCCAAACGTGTTGGTCAGAATCGACACCGAGGGGGTAGGGGTATAGGATGAAACTTGAGCAAAATCTTGTCCGCTAGGTTGGTTGTTCCACCTAGAAGCAAGAGGATTAGACCCGAGGTTGAAAGAATGAATGTCTCCCATATTAGGATTCATTTGAGGGATTTGAGAACCACCAAATGAAAATGGATTATAAGGAGATATATTTCCCCCAAGTCCAATGCTAGCATTAGGGTCAGCAGCTGGGATGGAATTTGAAAACTACGAAGTAAAGTTCGGCATACAATAGGAAAAAGGACTAGAGACCATAGGGATGGACTAACATTATAGCCCGGTGAGTGACCAAGAGACCCAAATGGGTTCAAGGCAAGATATTGAGCATTCACTATAGGCCGAGCCATAGTAATGATAGGTGCCTCCGTCACTACAACCTTTATGGTTGTAGAAGTTGAAGGAGTGCCATTAACTATAGTAGGTGTGGGAGTTGAAGGGATCCTAGTGTTCTAAAGACTAGGTTCAGTACTCATCCTTGTAGAATCACAAATTTGAACAATGGAGGTGTGAGAACCACATCTAATAACTCTACGCCTTTTAGAAGGAAAAGACTCGAAATCCGGTGGTAATTGTAACAAGCGACGAGGCCGACAGGGATGCTGGTTTGACTCCACGATGACTTAAGACTCAAGATATAAAAAATAAATTCTAGGGCCCACTAGTAATCAAAGAGCAGACCAAAAATCAAATGACCAATATGCACACAAATGGGGTAAAATTGGTGAAAGTGGCCTCCCTCCCTAAAGAAGGTATGTCTCGCCCAAGAGGGGCTTGAGACTCCCTGCTAAAGATCGAAGGTAACATAATCAATTATAAGGGCCCTCCTGGGCTTAACAACCAGTCGGTCATATCCCCCCAGAGAGGTAATCCTCCATAAAGGCTGTGTGTTGTCCGACCCTTATCTAACCAAGGGTACCTGCAAAATAACCCATGCAAGTAACCTATGTGGCACCTAAGTCAAGAAACTAAGCAACCAATGTATAACTGATGCACATGTGAGTAGTTGTAAGTCAGGTCCACCGTATGGGCAGGGTAACAAATTCTAAAACCTTGAAAGTACTGCCTTTCACAGAGGTAAAGGAACTATCAATATCCCCATATACGAATAGATCCCCATAAATATCTCTAATGGTAAGAAGGTATTGAGGAGGTATCCCTTCAACCAACCTTGCGCGACCTTGTGATTGACTCCAGTGTGAGAAGAGCCTACTGATATTACCAATTATACAATGGATTTCTCCACTCCCTTTGTCAGACACGTATGTTGATTTAATTGCCTTGGAGAAGTTTACTCACAAAATCCTATTCCAAGGTACTAAATCCTAAGCTAGTTTGTGCACCCTAGAAAATAAAATCGTTACTAATCAATTTTAAATTATAGCATTAATTTTAGTGGTTGTGCAAACTCAAAAAGGTATGGTAGTGAAACTCATGATCTTATGACTCAACAAGAAAAGTAAATATGAATATAATGCAAAGTTCTAAATTCAATTTTCAATGAATGATATGCTTCTAATAACAAAAGCAATTTTCAATTTCAACTCTGCAATTCTGAAGTAAAAATGCATGCACTAAGCTAATGAAAAAGACTCAAAAGATAAAAAATGCCAAGCAATGCAAAATGCATAATATTTTTTTATTTTCAATATAAAAAAAATGAAAATGCATGGACTTAACAACAACTTGATATATAAAACTCTATTGTGTATAGAAAGAGATAACTCATGCAAAATACCAAGGAGAAAAACACCCAGCCCAATGAACAAGGACAATCAAAATGAAAAGGTTATGAGAAAGACTCTGCCCAAAGATTCAACACTAGACATGTTTCATGTCATCCCACAAGAACTTAACAGTCACTACAGAGACCCAAGAAGACTCAGAAAACATCAAATCTCGCCCAACAACCACCAAACCCAGTAAACAAGCACAAGAGGTTGATGTATGCGACTGTTCAAGGAAACATAGCGTATCTACATAGCTTGTAGAGGGAAAACCTGCATATATACGTGACTGTCAAGCCAAAAACCGCATATATGTTTAAAAAACAAAGCTAGGATAGGGAGAAGGCTGAAAAACTTAGGCCTAGAGTGAACAGAGGCTATCAAGCAATGATACGACTGTTGAAATATTGTAAATGCAAAGAGTATTCAGTTTATTATTGATGTATTATTCATTATATCAATCCCCTTTTGTGGATTGATCATGTCGGGTATTGTAAATGACCAAATCCCCTTTTGCGGATTGGTCAAACCCTAATTGTAATATGCTAAATGAGAAGTCGGCCCACAAAATATATTAAAGTGGTTATAACCACCCATAAATGAGAAGTCGGCCCATAGAATATATTAAAGTGGTTATAACCACCCAGAAAGAAAAGTCGGCCCTAACAATGAAAAGACATGTCCTTTCAGCTCCTGCCAGATTGTATAAATAAAGGAGGCCAACGCCTCATTTGTTCACTCACTCACTTGTTCATCAGAGCGCGAGTTTGGATCTGTAGTTGGAGAAGAAGGAAGAGAGAGAGAGGCACATTCTTGGGAGAGGAATTTATGTACTGTTTGGTTTATTCTCTTGGAATTGTATTGGCTATCTATATTAAGGAAGTTTTTGTTGGGTTTTCTCCCCCATGAGGGTTTCCCAGGATAAATGATGTGTCTCTTGTGATTGTGTATTTCTCAGTGATCCTATCTATGTTATGGTTATCTAGTAAATTGAAAAGAAACCTAATAATATCTTAAACCTTAAAATGGTATCAAAGCTAAGATGAAGAGAGCATCTTTCACAAGAAGAAGAAAAACGTCATTATTTTCGTACATGAAAATTAGGGTCTTTTATTGAAGAATATTTTTAGCCTCAAAACCATCTAGAAAAGTGCACCCTAACCCAAGGAATTATTTGGCACCTTCAGCGCACCTTTTCAGTGGGTATATCTCCCGGAAAGTGAAACCCTAGTTTTCACAAAGTACCAAAAGTACCAGAAAACCAGAAGTACCAAAAGTACCAGAAAACCAGAAGCACCAGTCCAGGAATCCACTGGTAGACTTTGAGGGGGGAAAATTTGGATTTTCAAAAATCTGACTGCACCAGTTTACTCGCCTCACCTCAGTGCATCTATCCCCCCCATCATCATTTCAAAATTTGAAGTTTGAAAAAATAGGGTTTCCTCATAAAACCCTAAGTTGCAGTTGTAGTTGCAGTCTCAGAACCAGTTGCGGTATCAATTTCAGTTGTAGTATTAGTTGAAGTATCAATCGTAGCACCAATTGCAGTCACCCTTGAATTTTTTAAGAGTTGGTGATCATTACCACTGCCGACAGATGGTGCCACTACCTGCAAATGCTATCAAAGGTATGTACTCACATATGTTTAAATGGTTAGGCTTTAAAGGGTATTTGCAGGAGAAGGGATATCTTGCCATAGATCCAGAAGGATCTCAAGATCCAACACATTCAGAGGAATAATGAAACCTAGGTTTGATTATTCTGATATGCATCTATTTGTTATGAAATTATTTTGATTAGTGTTGCATGTTGAATCTATGGCCATCATACTAAACTTTGGTCAAAATCTAAGTCAAGGTATTAGATGGATTAAAATTGAGATCATAGAGTTTATTCTCTAACCCAACCTTTTGTCAATATAACATATTGTCCTAGTACAAAATATGGGTCGAAGAAAGCACCTGTCATCTTGAGTGAAGGAGACTTGGAAGAAAAGCAACACACACTCATTTTTGAGGACAAGACTCCAGGTTCCAGAAGAAACTTCTTGTGTTGATTCCAAGTCACAGGTGATAACCATGAGGAAGCTATAGTAAATTTTGTTGAAGGCAACATATTATATGAGACATGAAGCAGACTATGTACATGACCTTATACACTCATGTACCAAATAAGATGTAGAAGAAGCTATCTTTTGAGATTCAGAGTATCTCATATGAAGATTAATTGTAAGGAGAAGAAGGCTTCAAAGATGACCAAACATTAGATCAACATCTCATAGCATAATCATTCAAAGTTTAATGAAGCCACTCTGATGGGAAGCAGAACTTGTTTGAAGCTTGACTCAGTCTTTCATACTTAGACTTGGTATTCAAAACCAAGTATACCCTGTAAGAGATGATGAAGTCCTTGAAGACTCAGAAGAAATCGAGAGTAAGCCTGATCTCAGAAAGGATCAGATGAAGAGACAACTTCCAGGACTGGGAGACAGATACTGTGAGAAGACTAGATTGTAGCTTCAGAAACTTCTAGGAGATATGAAATCTCCTGGGAAGATTCCCTTGTTTCAGTAACAGAAAAGAAATCCAGTCAGAAAGACTAGGATATAGATTCTTCTGTGAGAGTAGAAGAGAAGTTAGTATTGACTTCCAAGATTGATCTATACAGATCAAGCATGTTGCAGGTGTACAAATATTGATGTGTGTCTAGAGGATTCTCCCAACAAAAGGGAGTAGACTATGACGAGACACTTATTGAATAAACAGTTCTAGTACTTATGAAGAAAACCAGAACAACCATGATTCATATATAGTATGAGATGCAAGGGGAGAAATCCCCATATTTAAAATTGAGTGGCAGTTGGTGTAGTACATCAGTTGGGTCATGGAGACATGACTATGATAAAAGATAGTGTTACCTCCATGAAAGAATAAGATCTATCTTCAGTATCAGTTATTGAGCCACTCTCAGTTTTAGATGAAGTTGTTACCATGATGGAATAGAGGAGTTACTCCCAGATTTAAACAGTCACAGTGAGAATGGAGCAACCATTCTCATCTCTAGAGCAGGTGTAGGTCCAAAGTCCCAGTTCTAGAAGGAACAGTTGCAGAAAGCGAAGAGGACATACTCTCAATAAGTGAGACAGATAGTGCTTTGCAAAAAGCACATAGAGCTAGCACATGATTGTGCATATTGAGTTGCAGTTGAGCAAGTGTACCAGATTGGTACAACTTAATGAGAAAATTTTGATTTGAAGATTGAAGATAGAAAGACTCATGTCTGGCAGTTGACGGAAGCTCTGTACGCATTGAAGCAAGCTCCTAGAGCTTGGTATGGAAGAATTGACAGTTTCCTGATGAGCTTGGGATTTACCAAGAGTAAAGTTGATTCTAACCTTTATCTCAAGGTTATGAATGATGAGGCAATGATGTTACTACTATATGTAGATGATGTATTCTTGACAAAGTGAAGAAAATCTCATCACGGATTGCAAAAGAAGCTCGCCACAAAGTTTTATGGAAGACCTAAATGCATCATCTCTTAGGGATTGAAGTTTGGCAGAGCACAGAGAAGATCTTCGTTAACCAGCAGAAGTATGAAGTTAAAAAGAAAAGGGTTGACATGTTGAAATGAAAATCCATGTACACACCCATGGAAACGAAGTTGAATCTCCTAGTAGATACCTCCTCATAATTGGTTGATGCTACTTTGTACAAACATATTACTGGTTCAATGATGTATCTGACGAATACCAGGATAGATATATGTTTTTCCTTGAGTCAGTATCTGGTAGAACCCAAACGTGTTCACATTGTTTCTACAAATCATATGATGAGATACCTTAAGGGTATGTTGGATTTTGGTCTCTATTATACTAGAGATCATGACTTCAGACTGACTAGTTGCACCGATTCAGATTGAGTTGGAAGCATTCTAATAGAAAGAGCACTTCAGGATGTTGTTTCAGTCTGAGGTCAGCCATGATCTCATGGCAGAGTAGGAAGCAATTCAACATTGCTCCGAGCACGACATAAGCATAATACATTGTTGCATGTTCTGCTAGTTGTGAAGCCATATGGCTTCAGATGTTGTTGACTGATCTATTTTATGTGGAGATGGAAGCCACTGTGATTTTATGTGATAACCAAGTTGTATAAAAATGATGGAGAACCATGTGTTCCATGATGAGTCAAAGCACATAGAGATCCGGTATCACTTCACCCATGATATGAAGCAGAGTGGAGCTATAAAACTCCAATATGTTGAAACAAATGAATAGGTTTCATATGTGTTAACCAATCGTCTGTCTCGTGTAAAGTTTGATCACTTTCGAGACAATCTTAGTATAGTCCGAAAGGACCTCCCTCAAAAAGGGGAGTATTGTTGATGATACTATGGTATTCTGATCAGTAGTGGTAGCTCCGTTAGGACTTTTATAATCCTAGGGAATCTTATGATTCCTGGGTAGATCCCCAAGGTTCAGTAAGGATGGTCTGCCAGAGTACCATGTGGTAGCTCCGTTAGGATTTTATATCTTAGGGAATCTTATGATTCCTAGGCAGCTCCTTAGAGACTGTCAGAGTACCACAAAATGTTTTTGTTTCCAGCTTAATTGATGTGATGATGTGCCAACCTAGTGTTGTGATGTGGCAACTTAATTGTTGTGATGATGTGCCAGCTTAATTGCTATGATGATGTGCCAGCCTCGTGTTGTGATGATGTGCCAGTCTCGTGCTGTGATGATGTGCCAACTTAATTGTTGTGATGATGTGCCATCTTAATTGTTGTGATGATGTGCCAACTTAATTTTTTTGATGATGTGCCAGCCTCATGTTGTGATGATGTGTTTCCAACTTCGTGTTGTGATGCCAGCCTTGTGCTGAAGACTCTCATCCGAGTGATGATGTTGATGATGCTCCAGCCTTTGTATAATATTTTTGTTGTTATTGATGATGATGATGTATTAGTGTTATACCAATCCATGTTGATGTAGATGTTGATGATGCCACTTTATCTTCTTGCTAAAGATGATTTTGATGATGCCACTTTAGCTTCTTGTTGAAGATGATGATGATGATATTATTTCAGCTTCAATGTTGAAGATGATGATGTTAATTTAGCCTCATGCTAAAGTGTTGATGATATCACTTTAGCCACATGCTAAAGAAGATGATGATGTTACTTTAGCCTCATGATAAAGAAGATGATGATGCTACTCCAACTCCATGCTGTGAAAAATGATGATGAGAAAAACTTCTGATAATTTATAGATATGCCAGTCAGTGTTCCAAGATGTTGTTGATGATGTTTCCCTCTCTCTCGCTTGATGTTGTTGTAGAATACCCTTCTTGTTAAGGGGGAGTGTTGAAATATTGTAACTGCAAAGAGTATTCTATTTATTATTGATGTGTTATTCATTAGATCAATCCCCTTTTGTGGATTGATCATGTCGGGTATTGTAAATGACCAAATCTCATTTTTCATATTGGTCAAACCCTAATTGTAATATGCTAAATGAGAATTCGGCCCACAAAATATATTATAGTGGTTATAACCACCCATAAATGAGAAGTCGGCCCATAGAATATATTAAAGTGGTTATAACCACCCAAAAAGAGAAGTCTTCCCTGCCAGTGAAAAGACATGTCCTTTCAGCTCCTGCCAGATTGTATAAATAAAGGAGGCCAATGCCTCATTTGTTCACTCACTCACTTGTTCATCCGAGTGCAAGTTTGGAGTTGCAGTTGGAGAAGAAGGAAGAGAGAGGGAGGCGAATTCTTGGGAGAGAACTTTCTGTATTGTTTGTTTTATTCTCTTGGCATTGTATTGGCTATCTATATTAAGGAATTTTTTGCTAGGTTTTCTCCCCCATGAGGGTTTCCCAGGATAAATGATGTGTCTCTTGTGATTGTGCATTTCTTAGTGATCCTATCTATGCTATGGTTATCTAGTAAATTGAAAAGAAACCTAATAATAGATTAAACATTAACAATGACAAGAAACGTGATAGGAATAAGATAAATCTAAGGAGAAAAACAATCCAAATTCTAAGAAAGAAGATTCAATCCCCAATGTGGTCGTCAATTCTGTTATGAGGAAAATCTCTCTATGGCTAGGGTAAACCACAACAGACAAAAATGATTGCAGAAATCAACTCTATTCTCAAGTATTCTATGTAAACAAATAGTCTAGCAAGACAAGATGAAAGGCATACCTCATCCAGATGGTCAATGACGTCCACCATTGAGCACTTGACCCAAAGCAATATACCTGCAACTAGTCCTCAACAACCAAGAAAAACAAACATATGGTGATAATAAATGATGTTATCACATTCAATAGCATAATCCATTAATAAACATGACAAATAATCCCATGGAATAATAATTCAAATATTTGCAAGATATCAATTGGATGGGAAAAGAGTATTTCTATTAATATATGATCAGCATAAGTGAAAGCTTTATAGACTTCCGTTTCGGCATGGTTCAGAACCGAGAAACTAAGTTCCTTCCAGTTGGGTCTCCACCACTTCAATCATCCACAAAAGCCAAGATCATAGAAGAAAGACAATAAAGTTCTCAATCAATAAGGGAAGAGCTTGGGGGTTGAACACTGTGTTCAGACTTAAAGGACAAAGGGATGCAGACTCAATATGAAGTAAATAATTTCTCGAGAGTAACTTTTCTCTCAAAGTTGAATTCTTTCTCCTCTTCTCAATAGCTCAGAATTGACCCATTTATAGCCTTCAAATGGAACTGAAGGGTCAAGTTGGAACGTTTACAGTATATGGAAGGCCAAGGATCATAGATCTCCTGTTGTGACATGGAAACCCGACACCAATTTTCATTTTTGGGCACAAATCTCGATGTACGCGGGATGTTATGGTAAAACATATGTATATGCATGTTGTATAGTAGGAAAGGTGTGTACATGTGGAAAAAATATATTTTTTAGCTCTGGGATTTGCAAAAAGGGATGAAAAGTCTTCATAGGGAAATGTAAAAAGGCCTTATATGCAAGATTGCATAGGGTGAGACAAATCTTGCTATAACACCATTAGATTTCATATAGGATAATATAGGTCATTGTCAGTGTTTCCAACTTTAAGATGAATCTTTTTAATTCTAAGTGCAAATATATTATACTCTAGTGTGTGTATATTATATTTATGCCAAATTATTTAAATATTTTAAGTGTTAAATGAGGGAATCAACAAACCCTTAAATACTAGCACTTGGGAAATGAAATGTTTCAACAACAAATAGAAATTGTTCTAGGACTTAAACCATCAATTAAGTTCTAGAATTTAAACCATCAATTAGGTTCTAGAATTGTATGAGGTTCTAAATTACTTGAAACAACTATCAAATACTGTGCCATGAATATGTATTTAATCTTTAGAAATATGACAAAATTTAATCATTCACAATTGTGGTATGATCGTTGTGCTTAATTCACTGAGTTGTATATTATATACTATTTTCTAATAACTGACAACAACATTTGGTGAGAACATTATGCTAATAAGATTATACAGTACTATCATATTAGTAGTGACCAAAGAACTCAATAGCAACACATCATGGACTTACTCTTCTATAAATACCCTTGTAATCCCATTAGATCAATAATCACTTGTATTACACTTAGTATATAAGAAACACGTTAGCTATTGGTATTACTTATCCTTATTCATGTAATCATCATAGTAATCATTACTAATGAATATGTGGTGTCAAATGCTTAGTAGTATAGTTGTGTTCTTTGATTAAGCTCTACCTTATTTCCATAATCTTTGTACATGAGCTAGCTAAGTTCATTTGACTAGTACCAATAAAGAGCATAGGTAATGATACTTATTACTCATAGATAGTGTAATCATAGTAACCTAATATGGAAACTGTAACATAAGCAGATAGAGTGGATTAGTACTAAGAGTTTGTACAAGCATGACCTTATACTGTTACATGATAGTAAGTAATCACGTATTTTTTATTAATCACGTGTTATATGTAATACAATCCTATCTGTTACGTATTATGTGTATTCAATGAAGCTTGTTATTACAGAAATCATACCCTTATTAGTATAATGGAAATGGTACTAACCTAACTAATATGGTAAATACATCTACTTATCATTATTAGCTATATAAGTATTCCAATAATTACGTATATGGAGTAATGAAACGACATATAATCTATAAAGCACATTGATATTACACTAGTGACCTTTCGCTCATAAGAATATGGATAGTAATCACACCTTAATTAGGTGAAATACATAGGATAAGATTAACCTTTTTCATGAAAGATGGAAACACTAACCTAACTAGTAATGATAAGGATCAGTTTAGGAAGCACGTATACCTTATCTATATATGTCTATGTTCTCCATGTATCTAGTCCATTCATATTGGTTGATCAAGTACAAGCTTCATTAGTTATACCTATTACTAACCTTTATTGAATTAGTCACTAAACAATTGTAATCAAAGAGAGCTTGATTGTATGACCCTTATTGAACATGATGCAATGGACTTGTAAATTAGTTACAACGATTAGTTATACCTATTATATGTCTTTGATGCTTTGAAGTTGTTATAAATGCTTAAATGCCTTCAAGTTGTTTTATAAATTATATTTCAATTTTATGTTTCTATAACTTATGAACTTTCATATTCACGGATTTTCAAAGGATATCTAGATCGAAGCAAGATGTCGAGACAAGAGTCTCCAAAAATTCCTCGCAAACGCTCTAGGCTATCCAATGAAGGAGTAAGAGGAACCCCTTCTTTGACTGAGACCCCTATCTCAACAAGGCATAAAAACTTGGGAGAGGAAACTAGTAGGGACCAAAGGAAATCTAGTCAAAGGAGGAGATTATCAAATGAATATGTGAATAGATCATCTAGAGAATGTGCTCAAAATAATGTTGTGGATGCAACATTCTTATATAGGTTGAACATTAATACTCCAACACCGGAGAATGCATGGAATGCATCACGACAAGAAAGTATGTTTGGTAATTTTCTTTTATTTTGTTTTTGTGTATTTATGTTTATGTTATATATATGTGTGTGTGTGTGTCTTTTTTCTTTGGTTAAATGTTGTAATTAGTTTCAAATGTGTATGTGTAGAGGATGATTTTATTGCAAGAGAATATAATGAAAGAGAGAGTTCTTATGATGAAGATTTCAATGTTGATGAAGATGGTGAAGGTGGATTTAGGGGGCATTATCAAGAAACAAAAGATTAAACACCTACGTCCACCTATCCCTCAGATGTTGGTGATGAGCTTCCTTGGGAAGGGTATACTGAAGCGATGACCCTTGAACAATGCTCAGGTGTTAAAAGTAGGCTGAAAATGATTTGAGGTGCTTGGATATCCCTCGAGAGAGTAAACAAATCTTGGATATTGTTTTGTATTCATTGAATAAATTTATGGATGCATATCAAAAGATGGGGCCAATGACTGATAGTTTTATCGATTTCATGAGGAGACAAAAGTCGGAGGTGATGGGTATCGATAAATGGGAAGTAGTAAAAAATAGAGTTTCAAAAGAAGATTCAATTCTATGTTTAATTTCAAAGAGGGGCCAAAGTGAAAGATGTTGAAGGTGCAATATTTTAAGCACCCCAACATAGCCGGACAGCTCTATAATAGATTTTTGGCAGTGTATCGGAAGTTGTCGTGGAATGATGAGGTTCCAAATTACTTTGCTAGACTCTTTTATGAAGAGTTTTTCATGGGCATGGACCCTGATTATACCAACCTATCGTCCATTTATTATGGGGTTGGTAAATGATGCACATATGATAACAAATGGACATATTGAAATGCAACATTGCAGAGGCCTCCGTGACCTTTTATATTTTGTCCAACAGGTGCATTTTCCTCATATTCAGAGATGTGAGCTATATCAAATGTTGGAAAGGAGGCTAGGAATGCAATCGGGGAAAATTTAGAATCAATTTTTTATGGTGTTGATGTTGGTTTGAACCGTCAGAGAATTGAAGCCAATTCTTGTGTAAATATTGTTTACAAATCAGATGAGAAGATAGATTCCATGTCCATAGAGGATATACGAGAGTATGAAAAATGTTTTCGTAATAGTTTGAAGGAGTTAATTCAAAATGATGAATAAAACACCGGATTGGTATGTGTTACAACTAGTAAACATTTTCATGCATTTGAGGATAGTTTTCTTGTATTTCTAGAAACATATCATTGTATCATTAAAAATAATTGGGTTGTTATCGTCATTCATTGCAGTTTGGTCATTTGTTAAATGAATCTATAGTGAATGGGGGACTTGATTCATTGATCTTAAATTTGGAAGGGTTGAATTGGGTATGTGCTTAAAAATATCCACTTTAGTTGTCCAAACTCCAGAACTTGTTGAATAATCAACATGCATGATTTTTATTTTTTTGTATTAATGTAAACACATATTCTTATTCCATCTCTCACTACTTGGAAAGGCTTTTCCTAATTCTCATTGGGAGAGTTTGAACAGGGTGGGAGTTCACAGGTATCGTCACATATTGAAAACAAATTTAGTTATATATGAAAATTGCAATCATTTAAATTATTAATTTAAAAGAAAAATATCTTAAACAATATATAAGTTATTAAATATTAGGGTATGGTGGGTAAGACTGTGACTAAACCAACCATGGGAATTCCATCCTCTTATGTGGTTGATGATATTAAGGTTGGCACATCGCATGTATTACATGTTTTAAAATTTAAAACTACAATTTAATTTGTTAAAATCATTTAAATTATTTAATTTTCAAATGTACAAATTTGAAATGTGTTATAGGGAAATGTAGACAAGGGAGTGTGGGAGATTGGATTGAGGATGATGCATCCATACCTGAGAAGGATGCATCTATTCAGGATGATGCTTAATTAAATGTATGTACATTGCACATTAGTGAGTTTTAGTTTGTTTTTATGCTGGGCCTTATATATATAAATGTTCAATCGTATTTGTGTTGAATATGCATATTTTTTTTTACTTTTTTCAAATTTATGTTTGATCAACTTTTTAATTAAGACTGTACTATTCATAGAAAGTTTACTCAATTATTGTCTATATAACTTCTCAACGTTTCAATCAATCATTTTGAAATATATAGAACTCCTATATAAGCTTATCATTATCTAAAATGGTACATTCAATTTTATTTATGTTTAGATCATGATGCAAACCTAATTCTGAAATGTAGCATTTCATTATATAAGAACAAAATATAGATCTTCCACATCAAAAAGAGGAAAGATTCTAAATTCACTTGGATATTGATCTTATTTAATATTATATCATGATTAAAACCAAACTATTCTAGATTTAAAAATATGATTACATGATCTTATTCATGATCATATTTATACATGTTTAAACTTTAGATCATGATGCAGACAATTTTGAACTTGATCATTTGATTATTTGAGAACAAACTCTATCACACATCAGAAAAGGGGAAGATTCCAAATTTACTTTGATTGCATTCATTGTCTTCTTGTCCAAGAATGGTGTAATATGGAGATGCGTTTTCTGCATACAACAAAGTGAGTTCCACTATTCCATCTATTCCATTGCAAAAGAGGAGATACATATTTTCCTTGAAGAATGGATAAGTATTTTCCTTGAAGAATGGATTAATATGGAGATTTATGAACTTTTTGCATGTACATGAGAATTTACAAGCACACGAGAATTTACAAGAACATGATTTTTCTCTTTAAAAAATTGCTAGATATGATCTTATTTTTTTTAGATCATGTAGGAAATGTTGAAAAAGAATTTGGTTATAAAAGAAAATTAAATATTTATGAAAAAAATGGCTTAACATGGAGAGTAACTATTTTGGAAGTGATAATATTTAGAAAGAGCAATAATCTTAGATATTTGGAACTCTGGTTGGATATGTTAATCTTGCTCACATGGTTATGTTAATCTTGATGATCTACTTGGGTATGCTATTCTTTCTCATTGTTATTTAAAATAAAGTTAAATATCTTTAAAATATTTGCTAATAAAGTATATGCTAGTATGTGTTACTGATTTTTCTTTTTATCGTTATAGTGTTGTTTAAATTATTGGTAGAAAAGAAGCACATGGATTTTGGAAGATGAAACTGTTGAATCTTAGATCTGTGGAACTCTCATTGTTATTTAACAAAGTTAAATATCTGTAAAATATTTTCTAATAAAGTATATTCTAATATGTGTTATTGGTTTTTCTTTTTATTGTTACAGTGATGTTTAAATTAATGGTAGAAAAGGAGCACATGGATTTTGGAAGAAGAAACTTCAACAGCTTTGGTATGTCAATTTTGCTTTAATCACAATTTGTTTTATTTAT
>JASDQU010012922.1:34078-44989 GCA_032191745.1 Picea mariana | reverse complement strand
TCAACTATACACCTCATGTATGTGCCGACTCATCAACTACTTGTCTCAACCATGTACCCAACATGTACCTCAACCAAAATCCCTCATCAATTTCATCATCCAAATATGATTTGTAACTCTGTAATAGGCCCGGTGTATATGATCACATACCTGCAAACCTTCTTTAACTTTAACAACAAGAGACTAACATTTTCATCAAACTTTACTTTAGTCTCACACGACTAATTTTGGATTAGTCAACAACCCTAACTTGAAATAATCATAACTATGTACCTGCAATGAATAAATATCTAAAAATGGTACACAATGTTCTTCAGTGTCTTTTATGCAATTCCTCCAGACTTCACTACTTGGAACTTCTCGGAAAAGGAGTTATAGCAAAAATGACATACCTTGTTGAATTTTGGCTTATTCTAGAGAGAGAACTTGTAGAGCGTGCCCCGCACAGAATATTTGTTGTATGGATCTGAAAATTGTACACATAATAATACAAACTGTACTCTAACCAATACATTTGGTCTTACCGAATTTGGATCTGTTATGAAGAAGTTATGACGTTTTTACCCGAAACATCTATTTGAGACTAGTTTCAGGACTAGCCACAAACCCTATTTTCCACGGCGTGTAAATCCAAAAATACAACGACCCACAAGCTGAAATTTGTATCACAGCTACTTGGATATGTTTCCTCAATGGCCTCCCAATTTCATGGTCTGAATCATTCTAGAAAAAAAATTATTGCGAAAATGGTGAGATGACTAGTAAATAACATACCTTAGAAAGCATCATCAAAAGAATTTATCCTCCCTTGAATTTCGGCCTTCTTTACTTCACCTTCCCTCTGAAATTCGGATTAGATAACATTTGGTTACCTCAGTCACCTGTAGATATTCAATATGCTCAAGTGTGATTAAAATGAGAGAGCCTTGCCTTTTATTTATATTTTCATGTATCTTCCTCAAGGGGTTACCTTTTAACCATCTTAACCCACTTTCCTTATTTTAGGGTTAACCCACTTCTAACCACTTGTCAACTTAGTAATTTCTCCATTAACTTTATTATTTAAATAATTTGTTTTGTATTCACTTTGACTTATAGTACACTCATCACTTCACTTTATTATTTACCTTCTAAAATCTCTTAAACCACTTTGACTACTTTGACCTTTTGGCACTTCTAGATGACTCATGAGGGTTCTCCAACTTCACATGGCCATAACTCTTTAACCGTGAGAAGTTATGTGACATTCCACATACCACTGGAAATGGCATGACATGTACTATCCATATAGAATATTCTTACCTGCAAATATATCAAAACTCATACCATTATCCATCAAACAAACTTCGGTCCATTACCCAAACCTTTCTCCAACTTCACATGGCCATAACTCTTTAACTGTGAGGACTTATGTGACGTTCCACATACAACTATAAATGGCATGACATGTACTATCCATCTGGAAGAGTCTTACCTACAAATATATCAAGACTCATACTTTTATCCATCAAACAAACTTGGGTCCATTACCCAATTCATTGTGCTACCATAATTCTCTACCGGACTTTCTTCAAGGGTTGACATCATTGACAACCAACCCAATTAATCAACAATCTCCCTATTGGCATTGACGACAACACTCTTATGCAATATTGAAGTCATGTCACTCATGCTCCCCTTTTACCTTTACCTTTGCATCTGATAAATTTCTCCCCCTTTGTCATCAATGGGAAAGGTATCTTTCCATCTGGGGTTCCTCCCCTTAACTGAATTGTCCTTAGGGATACTCCCCTTGACTGAACTTTTCCTGAAACTGATCTCCCAACCTGAAATGTCCTCTTTATGGTGCTTCCTCGTGTAGATCAAAGACATATAAGATAAGCATTCAAAAGCATTCATTTTGGAGTAAAAACCTTTGAGTATCTTCGCCAGAGACTCAGAGTAATTTTTACTCCAAAATGNGTCTCTGGCGAAGATACTCAAAGGTTTATCTTGGAAGCAGTTTCATAAAGATGTCTACCACTTGTTCTTTTGTGTCCACATATTCAAATATGATGTTCTTCTCTGCAACCTGTTCCTGTAGAAAGTGATACTTTATTGGAATGTGCTTCGTCTTGGAGTGCATCACCGGGTTCTTTGAGATATTGATGACGCTTGTATTATCACAATAGATTGGAATGGGATCATCATACTCAACCTGTATATATGTCAAAGTTTGTTTCATCTATATAATATGTGTACAACATGTTGTTGTTGCAATATAATCTGCCTCAGTTGTAGATAAGGATACTGATGATTGTTTCTTGCTTAACATGATACTAAACACTCACCCAAGTAGAACGTTGCTCCACTGGTACTTCGTCAGTCATCAATGCAACCTACCCAATCTGCATCTATGTAGGCAATAAGTGATAGATCCTTTCCTTTTGGATACCATAATCCAAACTCTTTTGTTCCTTTGAGATATATGAATCCCCTTCACTGCTAATACATGTGATTCATTTGGTGTTGCTTGAAATCGTGCCAGCTGTCCAATTCCATGCATTACATATGGTCTGGATGTTGTCACATATAGTAAGCTACCAATCATTGACATGTATTGCCTCTCGTCTGTAGACTTTGAATCATCATCTTTGCTCAACTTACAATTGGTTTGCATAGGAGTGGTAACTGGATTGAAATCTTCCATTCTGAACTTCTTTAACATTTATCTGATATACTTAGTTTGAGAAATAAAAATTTCTTGATTGCTTTGATGTATATGAAGACCAAGAAAGAAGGATAGTTTTCTGAGTAATGACATTATAAATTCATTATGCATATCCTTTGCAAATTTTTGGCTTAACATGTCATCATTGCTTCCAAAAATAATATCATCAACATAAACTTGAATTAATAAAATACTATCTTGAGTTACCTTGATGTAGAGGTTGTTGTCTGCACTTCCTTTTCTGAACCCTTCATGTTGTATATATTTATCCAGTATAGAGAACCATGCTCTAGGAACATGTTTTAGACCATATAAGGCCTTCTTCAATTTACACACATAATCTGTGTTCTCTGACAACTGAAATCCTTTTGGTTGTTTAATGTAGACTTCTTCTTCAAGTTCCCCATTCATAAAATTTGATTTCACGTCGATCTGATGCACTTTAATATTTTTGGAGCATGCATAAGCTATGAGTAATCAGATTGCTTCCATTCTGGTAACTGGAGCAAATGTCACTTCAAAATTGATTCTTTTAACCTGTGTGTATCCTTTACATACCAATCTAGCTTTGTTCCTTGTAACTTGTCCATCTTCATTCAATTTATTTATGAATACCCACTTTGTGTCAATCACATTCTTATTCTTTGGTCTTGGAACCAATTCCCAAGTGTCATTCTTCTCTATTTGATCCAATTCTTCCTCCATGGCTTTATTCCAAAATTCATCCTTGTTGGCCTCTTCAAAACTGTTTGGTTCAATCGTAGATGAGAGTGTTAGGTGTGTTTGTTCCGGTGAACGAATTCTTCTTCTAGTGTCAACTCCTGCATCTTTGTTTCCGATAATCTGATCTGAAGGATGATTCTTCTGTACCCATTTTCTAGGTGTCTTTGGAGGCACTTGTTGAACTTGCTCTTCTACTTCTGTCTGATCCTCTTCATCTTCATAAAGTTGTTCCATTGATTCATTTTCTTCTTCCTTTAATTCTTGTCCACTTGTTTCATCAATTCTTACATTGATGCTTTCCACAACTTTGTTCAACCTTAGATTATAACACTTGTATGCTTTCCTTGTACTTGAGTAACCAACAAGTACTCCTCTGTCCACACAAGAGTCAAACTTTCCCATTATGCGATCTTCTCTTTTGATGTAGCATTTGCTTCCAAATACTCTGAAGTGCTTCACATTTGATGATCTTACTTTCCATAGCTCGTAGGGAGTTTTGTCAGTGTTGATTATGAGCATTACTCTGTTTTGAATGTGGGCCTTTGTATGCATTGCATGTGTCCAAAAGATATCTGTCAATTTGGAATCCATCAACATTGTTCGAGCCATTTCCTGTATTGTCATGTTCTTTCTTTCAACAACTCCATTCTGTTGAGGTGTCCTAGCAACGAAGAATTGCCTTTTTATTCCATGCTTGTTGCAGTAGTCCATAAAATCCTTTGAAGTGAACTCTCTTCCATTATAAGATCTCAAACATTTGATTTTTGAATCCATTTCATTTTCAACCAATTCCTTGTAGACCTTGAAGTTTTCAAAAGTTTCTGACTTATTTCCAAGAAAACAAACTGCAATCATTCTTGTATAATCATCAACTAATAACATAAAGTATTTCTCACATTTTAAACCCTTCATTGTAGTTGGTCCAACTACATCAATATGCACAATTTCTAGTGGTCTTGTCGTTGAATATTCTTTTGATTTAAACCTGGTCTTTGTTTGTTTTCCTTGTTGACATTGCTTGCATAAAGTGTTGGTTGGTTTCGTACTCTAGGGCATTTCTCTAACTACTTCCTTTTTGCTGACTTTGACAAGGTTATCAAAGTGTATGTGACCCATTATTCTGTGTCATAGTCAACTTTCATCTTCCTTTCCTAGACAACACTTTTCATTTCCAATTTCACTTAGTACATATATGTTGCTTGAAGTTCTTGCAGTTGTTGCAATCAATTTTCTTGAACCTTCTTTTCTTATCTCGCACTTTTGTGAATCGAAAGTAACTTTATGACCTTGGTCACACATTTGACTCACATTTAGAAGATTATGTTTCATATCTTCTACTAATAGAATATTTTCTACCTAGGGATTCTTGTTTCCAATTTTGACTATGCATTTTCCAATGATTTTAGTTGAATCATCATTTCTGAGGAGACTGATCCATCTCCTTCCTTTCTTAATGTAAGAAACCTGTCTTTATCACATGTCATGTGTTTTGAACAACCATTGTCAACATACCAACCACATTTCTTCTGCTTAGCTTATAGAGCGACTGTGCATTTTTCATTGCTATACTGATTCTGCTTTCTTCTCTATGTTCTCTTTTGAAGTTCCTGTCTGTGATTGTTGTTGTTATGTCGTGGTTCTCTAAGAGGAAGTGTCATTCTGCAATCTTTGGCCATGTGTCCAAAGTTGTTACACTTGTAGCATTCCACTTCAGTGCTCAATGATTCAAACCTGTTGTAACTTCTTCTTTGTGTTTCACTAGGCCTTCTTGGATAACCCTTTTGTGTATGAATTTCAAGGTTGTTTATGTTCCTGCTGTTAGCTCTGCAATTCATAGCTTTATGTCCAAAATTATTACATGCATAACATAAACCAAAAAAGATAGTTTGATACCTGGAAGTTGAAGATATTCTGAAAGGATTTGCTCTTTTGAATCCTTCTTCTTTCCGAGTCCTATCTGTCGGTTGTTGATTCTGAAATCTGAATCTTCTCGGTGGAGAAGTGTCCCTGTAATATTCCTTGTAGATCCTCCTATCCCCTTTGATGGTTTCTGCATAGATTTTTGGATATGTTTCTTGTTCTATTGTTTTGGATCTTGATCCCTTTTCTGTCTGATTGTATCCAAGTCCAGACTTGTCATGATGAGGTTTTTGACTGCTGATAATGTCATCCAAAACTTTTGAGTTGTTCTGCATATTTTTCTTTTGAAGATCCTTTCTTAATGTGACAATCTCTTCTTCCAATTTTTCAATGATCATGTATCTTTCTTCTAGTTGTTCTTTGAGTGCTTATTCAATTCTTTTATCTTCTTCTATTTGAAGCTTCAAATTTGTGATCATTTGTTCTAGTTCCGCTTGTAGCTTCTTGTTTTACCTCTTTTCTCTTCTTATAACTTCCATGGCACACAACAATTCTTCTCGGTAGTCAACTTTGGCCTCTTCGTATTCTTCTTCGGTGTCTTCTTTGTCAGAGTCTTCTACTACCATGAATATAACTCTTTCTGTCTCACTGTCACTGACTTCATCTTCATCTGATGATGAGATGTCTTCTTTGGTGCATAAGCTTTTCTTGAAAACTTTCTTTGTGGTTCCTTTGCCTTTATATGTTTGTTTGCTATTTGAGTAATCTTCATCATTCATCTTATTTTTCTTATGAGGACATTTGTTAGCAAAATAACCAATACCATCACAATTAAAACAAATCAAAGGAAACTTACCTCTATATCTGTCGCTGGTTCCCTTGTCCAATCTTCTAACGAAGTTGGCCACTTCTACATCATCTTCCGATATGCCACTTTTGTTGCCATGTTCTTTTTCCTTCTGCTTTCCCTTTTTCTTTGACCTTTTGGATGCTTTGAAATATGCTTCTTTTATATCTAGATTTTTTTTGTTCAATTCTCATTTCATATGCTGTGAAGATTCCATGTAGTTCATCCATGCTTATTGAGTCTAGATCTGCTCTTTCTTCTAGTGCTAATATCTTAGGGTCAAATCTCATAGGAAGAGATCTTAGTACCTTTTGAACAATTAAAGATTCTTTGATTTCTTCTCCCAGTCCTATGATTGCATTTACTGTTTCATCGACTCGTAAGAAATAAGCTGCAATATTCTCATCTTCCTTCATCTTTAGTTGTTCGAATTGACCTCTATAAGTTTGAAGCTTTGTTGCTTTGACTTTTGAATCTCCTTCATAAATATTTTGAAGTTTGTCCCAAATCTCTTTAGCGGATTTACAATGTATAACTTTGGTGAATATCTATTCACAAAGACCATTTAGAAGTGCATTTGTGGCTTTGGAATTATTTTGACCGAGTTTTATTGCTCTTTCATTTGTCGACGGAACTGCCGGTTCTTTGTATCCATCTACAATTGATTGCCAAATTTCAAATCCCTATGCCTGTATATATTCCAAATTTCAAATGCATATTTTTGTCCATCAAATTGTGGTATTCCATTTGTATACATGTTGTTGCTCTCCATGATCTACCTTTCAATGGTTAAACTGATTTCTGAAGGAACCTGTTCTGATATCAATTGTTGGATTAATGAGAGGGGGGGTGAATCAGTAATAGAGCAATTTAATCCTTTTTCCCCACAAAATGCAAATGTTATATCAATGTAGCATTATCATCCAATAATTGCAGAGTAAATAAACAATGAACAAATGAACAATCATACACATACACAGTACACCAATGTTTTTACATGGAAACCCAAAGCGGGAGAAAACCACAAAATGTTTTTTCTTATATGTCTTGAAGAATTACATTCATTGGAAGCACCAACTTATTTTTTTTTCCAGTTGTAACTGGAAGGAGGCTCCAACCCCCTAGATTCTCAGGCTACAACTTGATGGAAGCTCCAACTCCCCAATTCTCTGGCTACAACCAGAAGGAAGCTCCAACTCCCCAATTCTCTGGCTACAACCAAAAGGAGGCCACAACCCCCTATGTTCTCCGGCTACAACCACCTGTCCTTGCCTAGTCCAACCACCCTGATGTAGAAGTAGAATGATGGAACCACTGTCACACTATCACTATGAGATATACCACTGTAACATCCTATACCAATCAACCTGTACCATAAACAAGTGCATCAATCATGCATCAAACAACCTGTACCAATACCCTGAACCATGCATCAACCTATACCTCAACCTGTACCATAAACAAGTGCATCAACCATGCACCAACCTGTACCAAACAACCTGTAATCAACATGTACCATAAACAAGTGCATCAACCATGCACCAACCTGTACCATGAATAAATGCATCAACCATGCACCAAACCTGTACAAATAACACGTCACAACAACCTGTCCAAACAACCTATCACAACAACATGTCTCATCAATCTCGTCAACCAAATTAGATATACTCACCAAGACAACTCTCAAAGATGTGCATCAACCAAGCATAACACAACAACTCATAATCATAACTAATATCAATATGTGCTTTTAATAAGATACTAAGACAAGTATGCTACATCATCCATAAACCATGTGTCAACAATACTACTAACAAGTGCCTCCAACCATGTACCAAGTATGTACCTGTTGGCCCTTGACCAAGTTTTGGGAGATCCTTGGTCAAGTGTGACCTATTTTAGGACTTCGATAGCCTGTCGAAGGAGGAGCGCAAGACGAAGCAGAGATCACAGGATCTCGGCCCCTTTTGGGTACTTTTTGGGATTTGGGATTAAGTAACGGGTATGGGATGTCAGCCCATGGGTTTTTCCATGTATAGGCCTATTTTGTAAATTATAAATAGATGTCTAGGCAATGTAAGCAAAGGAGGAAGTGTGCTAAGTGCTAAGTAAGAGTCATTGTTGTTATGTGCAAAGGTAGATTTGTGTGATTTGGCTCTGTGCATACTGTGTAAGACTTGCAAGGCTAAGTGCAAGTCACTGTAACAGACTGTGTGGAAGGTTGTGTGCTTAGATCTACTCAGGGAAGGAGGATCTAGCGAGCTGCGCAGATTTCCTGTCCTATGCGGAGTAGGGTTTTGAGGCTCTGTGCATGTAACCTATTGAAGAATATAATAAAGAAGAAGAGTTGGTGGGCGTAGCCCCAGGGTGGGGGTGAACCATGTATATGTTGTGTTGCTATGCTTTGTGAAATGTATTGAGGTGTTATGTATTTACTTAATAAGTGCTTTGATATAAATAGATAGATATGCTTATGCTTCGTGCTAATGATGTATATAGATGTTAGATTTGAACTATGAGAATGTGCTTAGTGCTTGGATATGCTAGATCTAATATACCTCTCTATGATAAGTGCTTAGATGCATCAGATATGAATGAATGATGTGATGCTCTGTTTTATCTGCAAAGTAGATAGTGGTCAAGTATTGATGAACTGTCGGTGCTGAGTGCTCTGTTAAAGTATTAAAATCACAGATCTGTGTCCCAGCTAAGGTTGCAGACACTTGAGTCCTGCAACCACCCCTGCCTCTACCTCGGTTGAGACTTCATATGCTTCGCATATGTTGCCGAAAGGGCTGGTATTTAGGGTTTTGTTGGTGTGCTATTGTAGAGTTGAATCTTGGGTTTGCCCCTGTGCCAACAAATGGTTCTGTTGCCGAGACCTGAAATTGTGATTGCTGGGAACTGAGAAAGAAGAAGCTTTGTGCAAAGATCCGACTCAAAATTGTGGAAGCTCTATGCGTAGATCTGTCGCTCTAGTGCACAGTACTCTACTTAGTTTGTGAAGCTCTGTTCTAAAGAAAATAAGTCTGATCTAAAGAAAAGAGGTAAGATCTGAAAGCTTTGTGCTCTGAGAAAGGTAAAAGTGAGAATTTTTTATTAAAAGAGGTAAGATTTGTAAGCTCTGTGCTCTGAGAAAGGTAAAAGTGAGAATTTTTTGTTAAAAGAGGTAAGATCTGTAAGCTCTCTACTCTGATAAAGGTAAGAATAGTGAAAAGTTTTAGATCTGAAAGCTTTGTGCTCTGTAGAAGTAAGATAAGTGAAAAATTTTGTTTCTCAATTATGGATCTAGGTATGTTTGATAGATTTTGTCCTAGCTTGAAAACTAGGGCACTAACAGATGAAAGAAGGTTTGATATATGTACATCTGATAAGAATAGTGGAAGATATGTTATACCTATGCATAGAAAGAATGTTTGGACTAACAAGTGGATGCAAGATCCTTGAAAGAAATGTTTGCAGGTTAACCACTATGACCCTGGTGCGTAGTACAGAAAGAGTTGGGAATCATTTAAAAGAAAGAGAGGATTAATCCTCTGTTATAGTTGCAGAAAACCGGGACATCTTGCTAAGGAATGCCCTGGGGAAGACCTAGTTGTCTTTGTTGCAAAGCTATGTTCCATGAAGTATTGGATTGCCCTAGAATGATTGTTAGGCTTGAAGGAATGAACATGAGACAAGAAAACCCTAAGGCAGATCCCGAAATGGTAGAACCCCAGAAAGAATCAGAGAAAGTATTGATACAGATAAAAGAGACCCTGAATGACCACCGACATGTTAGTTTATCAGAGATCTTCAAAGAAAAAGAATGCCTTGAAGCAAGAATAGGAGACTTCGACATTGACTGTGTTCTGGATGAGGAAACACAGGTGAATGTCATGACAGAAAAAACTTGGGAAGCTATAGGAAGGCCTGCTATGATTCCTTCATTAGGAGGAATAAAACTATTCAGAGGAAATCTGATAAACCTATGTGGAAAGCTCACCTGGATTTCTATGCATGCCAATGGAACTTTGACAGAGGAAGATTTTGAGATTGTTAAATTTATTGAGAACAACACCCCATTTACCATGTTACTAGGAAAACCTTGGATTGAAAGAAATCAGGCCAGAAGGAAGGAAGAAGAAGAAGTTTTAGCGTAGAAGAAGCAAGAGTTAAAAGATTTCATGACCAGAAGGATCGCACACTTGATTGAAGAACAAAAGAACAGATCGAAGCTATGTAACTCCAGAGACCCAGATGTCGAAATTGCAAGAACATTAGAAGACCCACAAAATATTGAAGTACCTGTTTTAGATAAAGAAGAAGTATCACCCTCGACTCTTAGGAAAGAATCTCAACAACGCGAAGTAACATGCCAAAAGAAGATAAGAATCAAAATGGAAAAAGGCATACCGAGATGAATCTCACTGGAAAGAAAGCTAGAAAGATAAGTAAGAAGAGAGCTAAGATCGACAAGTTACAGAAGGTTCCAGAGGGAACTTCGTAGAAAGAAAATTTGCAAAATTGGAGCTTCACCAGGATAACAAAACAACGCCACATGGCACTTCGCCATGGCGAAGCAATATAGTCGTTGGGACCAATAAAACCGTTTGGTCGACCCCCCGAACGGGTAGAAAGGCATTTATGGTTCGCCACCAGATCGTTGGACCGCGCCATAACGGACATAATAGAGTTAATGAAGGCTTCTCGACTGTTGCAAGAAATCCGTTGCCAAGTTATCTATTTATCCCATCGCGCCATGCACCGAGAACACTTTTGCTAACCG
>JASDQU010012922.1:22165-33784 GCA_032191745.1 Picea mariana | reverse complement strand
TGACCATTGCAGGTACTCCTCTGACCTCACACATTAGGGGACATCTTTTATAGAAATTTTTTTCTCACCCCATGCAACTTGCTTGGATGGCCTTTCCATTTCCCTATGCAAACTTGAACTCCCCTTTTGTACTTCCAGAGCCAAAAAATCATATTTTTCCACATATATGTTCCCTACCGGTTAGATAGCATGTGTATATGCAGGTTGCACCACTACAACTTGCGTACATCGATTTTGGCACTCAAAATTAAAAATTGTGTCGGGTTTCCATGTCATGTCATGAGATCCATGATCCTTGGCCTTCCATATACTAGAATCGTTCCAACCTAGCCCTTCAGTTCCATTTGAAGGTTATAAATTAAGCCATATCCAAGCCATGGAAGAGGAGAGAATTCAACTTTTGAGAGAAAAGATACTCTGGATAAATTTCACTTCACATTGAGTATGTATCCCTTTGTCCTTCAAAGTATGAACACATTGTTCAACCCCCAAGCTCTTCCCTCTTTGATGGAGAACCTCATTGTCTTCTTTATATGAGATTGCCTTTGGTGGAGGATTGAAGTGGTGGAGGCCCAACTGGAAAGGAGTTATTTTCTTAGTTCTGAGACGTGCCGACACAAAAGTTTGTCACTTGAATACTTTTGTTGATTATTTAATAGAAATACTCTTTTCTCATTCAATTGATATCTTGCAAATATTTGAATTGTTATTCCATGAGCGTATTTGTCATGTATGTTAATGGATTATGATATTTTATATGCTAAAATTATTTATTATCACGATATTATTGTGTATCTTGGTTGTTGAGGACAAGTTATAGGTATAAAGCTTTGAGTTGTGTGCTCAATGGTGGCCTTCATCAAATGTCTAGACAAGGTATGCTCTTGATCTTGTCTTGTTAAAATTTTGTTTATATAGCATACTTGAGATTAGAGTTGATTTATGTAGTCATTCCATCTGTTGTGGTTTACCCCATGCCATAGATTTATTTTCCTCGTAACATTGTGCTAATATTTAAATTTGTTCCAAAGCCTTTGAACAAACATTTCCAAAAATTTGAAGTAAACTTTGGTTCTCGATCTGAAACTATTGTCTTAGGAACTCCATGTAATACGAAAACTTCCTTTATGAAAATATCTGCAATATTTATTGCCTTATGTGTGGTGTTCACTGTAATAAAATGTGTTTCTTTAGTTAATTTATCCACCACCACCATGATGGAATCATCCTGCTTCACTTTTCTAGGAAACAGTGTGATAAAATCAATTGTAAATACTTCCCATTTCCATTCTAGAATGAGAAATGGATCCAATAACCCAACTAGATGTCTTGTTGGCATGATTTATAGGAAAGTGCATGCTTGTCATTGATGGCAAGAACAACAACGACGATGGCATGATTACAGGTAGAGTGTGCAGAAGGAATCAAAGCTCAGAAGAGATAGTGCGATAAAACTCAGATCAAATCAAGACCATCAGATCTGCAAGCCAGATCTACGACAGGGATGAATTGCAGGGAGAGAAAGATGAATTAAACTACTCGTCAGTTTCAATCCTGAAATCTTTCTAGATCATCAGATATCATAGCTTCAAACATATACAATTGCGGTTGATCCAACAAACAATGAGTTTAAGTCATATTAAATCGTGATCGTGAAATGCGCAATTGCCAAATCTACGACATGGATGAATTGCAGAGGTTGACAGGATAATTAAACATCACAATTGTTCCAATGCCATAATTAGTCAAGACTGTCCAATCTTATAGCTTCAAATATCGACGATTGAGTTGACTTACCAATAACTCACAACTTCAAATTGTGGATTTTGGGTGTTGAGTTAAATCACTTCAAGTTGTAGTTCCACAATCATTGTCAACCGTTGATCTTCTTCGAGTGTCCTCATGACCATTGGCTCATTTTTTAGTGGAAGGACAAGATAACATAGCAAAGATGCATCACAGAAATATCAAGCCATCGATCTAAGTTAATGATCGACAACTAACATTCAATTCAGATATAAAGATGCAAGGAGGTTATACTCTGGAGAGATTGAGATTTGAAATTCCCAAAATGTGAATTTTCGATAGCCGTGGATCATTCCAAGCGGAAGTACAGGATACGCCAGAAGAGCTACATCGTAGAAAGATCGAGTCATCAATCTAAGATTTCGATCAATGAATAGGATTCACTTCAGATATAAATATACGAGGAGGTTAGGCTCCAAAAATTTTGAGATTGGAAAAACCCAAAGCCTGGAAATCTGAAATGAATAAGGACCATTTGATTTGGAGGACATACAAAGACCATTGGATCAGTGCTATTGGTCAGAAGATCATGTCAGAAGACAACATCAACAGATCATGTCAGCAGACCACATTATCAAGGATATGTGGCAGACCATGTCAACAGACCACATCAGTGAATACACATGGAATAATTAGATAATGACAAGTGTCAAGAAGAAATTGGCTAATTCCATATCAACAAGTGATGTAAGCAAGTTGTATCACTCCAGGAGAATTGCTTCAGGAGTTTCACCACCAAGAAATGCCAAAATTCATGAAATCCCGAAGGATGAAGGTCTGAATTCACTCTTAGTCGTCGATCTAAGATAAATCAGGAGTTAGGAAAACCGTTAGATCCAATAGAAGAACATGTGACACATGAGAATCCATGTCATCAAGACTACGTCAGAAAGGACACATGGTGCAATCAGACAACGACAAGTGTCAAGTTGATTTGACATTTCAAGTACATGGAAATCACAAATCCGAGTGGCACATTGCATCTACTAGGCTCATGACACGTCATCAAGTGACGTAAGTAAGTGACATCACCTTGGAGGAAAGACAGGGTTTGAGATTTGAAATCTCCAAAGTCTGGAGGCCCGAAGGAGATCTCGACCATTGATTCGAAAGGGACAGGCATTAGTGGATTGACAACTTCGGAAGATTGACATATGGAGAAAATAATGGGTTGAGATTTGAAATCTTCGAAGTCCGGAGACCCGTAGGAGATATCAACCGTCGATCTAATTTCGGGTTCACTCTCAACCATTGATCAAGATACAATGGAAGAATAGCGTAAGTGTAATATCCAAAGACTCAGAGTAAAAGGTGGCCATCCATCTCAATGGTTGATTAAGTCTTGGTCTTCAGATTAACCCTTGTAAGAATTAGATCTAACGATTGATCTAATTCTGCGAAATGAATGTAAACCATCCAATCTGTTCGAGAATTCTGATTCGAAAGTTTTGAAAGGTTTGAAACCCAAAATTCCTAAAGTTACGATAGTCATCCATTTAAGAAGAATAAATTGTGGTCATTGAATTGATAAGAGCTCAAGCGCTTGTTAATTCTAGGTGTATGGTCACCTCCAGTGATCACGTGAAGGAAGGGGATTAGAAGCCAAAGAATCCATAATTGACTGCTTGTAACTGACAGAGAAGAAAAAGATTTTGGACTACCAGAGATGCTAAGGAATTTGATCATAATGCCCACTGATGATGAACACATTGAGCTAACTGCCAGGGATGAAAAAGAGTTTCCATGATGATCAGGCAGAGGACTCTATGTAGGAAAAACATGCAGAACAGAGAAGTGATGTGATTTTGCTGGTTTGCTATGTAGTTGTGAGGAAGANAAGGAATTTGATCATAATGCCCACTGATGATGAACACATTGAGCTAATTTCCAGGGATGACAAAGAGTTTCCATGATGATCAGGCAGAGGACTCTATGTAGGAAAAACATGCAGAACAGAGAAGTGATGTGATTTTGCTGGTTTGCTATGTAGTTGTGAGGAAGAGACACAGTGAACAACCTGTAGGGAAGAACAGTGAAGCAATGAAGAGTATTCATAGGCATAGCGCATAGGATGAATATGGTGCACACAATATAAAACACAGAAGAACAGAAAGTGCAGTGGATGTGAGCAGAGAGACACTGATGTAGGCAGAGAAAAGAAGTGTAGCAAGACAATAATGAGACGAGTAATCCATAGCTAAATGTTGTATCACTGTGATAAATTCAAGAAAAGAAAAGATTTATATTTCATGGTGGTAGGGAGTTGCTAGGGAGGACTGGTGTCCTCAAAGTTTCAAGTGGGTTCTTGAACACAGGGAGTTGTATCTTCCATCTAGTTGCAAACAGAAAAACCAAGGTGGCAGGGTGGTGCAAGGGAGAACTATTTTTATCTGTTATACAGGTTGATGCCTGTGTGACTGGAATTTGGTGCTTCCATCCAGTTGGTGTTGGAACACTTAGGGAGTTGGTGCTTCCTTCTAGTGGGTGTTAAAGAAACCAGAGAGGTGGTTCTCTCATCAAGTTTTTGCTTGTAAAATAGAGGTTGTAGCCTCAAGAAGAGTTGGAGCTCATAGGAATGATAATATATAAAAAATAAAGATTACTTATCATGTCAATAAGAATAGGTTTTTCCATTTATGGGTTTCCTCAGGATATATCTGTCTTTGTATATTTCATGTGTGTGATTGATGTTGAATATTCTATTGCTTACTTCCTTGCTTTATTTTGATCGCCATTGAGTGTTCTGTAAAGAGTTTAAAATGGGCATAATTGTTTAATCACAACAACAACTGATTCATGCCCCCTCTTAGTTGTCCAACATCTCTATGCTCATTCTTCACTTTCTGGCACTCTAGACATCTGGATATGTAATTATCCACTTCTTTCTTCATTCCTAGCCAAAATTATTGGCTTCTTACTTTGCAATTATCTTCTAATATCCTAGGTGTCCAACATATGACACATTATGCATTTACTTAAGAAAAAAGAAATTCATCTCACTAGAATTTGACACATACACATTCCCTTTGTACATGAGAATCCCATCTTCCTTCAACTCATAACATTTAAATTTATGCTGAAAATTTTCTTGTTGTAATGTTTCTTTTATTTTCACATATTGTTGATTTGAATTTGCTACTGCAATAATTTGATCTTTAAAATATTTCTTGTACATGTTGATGGCCCCCACATGCACTTCATGAACTCTCCTTACGAGTGCCTCAACCACTTTCTTTTATTTTCCTTGTATATGCTTAATTTCAAATTCATTTTCACTCAGAAATTCCAACCATCTAGTTTTTATAGAATTTAGTGTTGGTTGTCAAAACAAATGTTTTAGACCACAGTGGTCTATTATTAGCTTTAATTTATTACCCATAAGTTAATTCCTCCACATTTTTAATGCATGTACAATAGTTTCTAACTCTAGATCATGTGTGGCATAATTTCTCTCATTCTCTTTTAGTTTTCTAGACTCATAGCATACCACATGATCCTTTTGACTAAGAACTCCACCAAGCCCTTCTTTGCATGCATCAGTGCACACAAAAAAAATCTTCATTTGGGTGAGCAATATTCAATATTGTTGCACTTGTCAATATTTCTTTTATTTGATGAAAGCTCTCTTCACACTTGGAATTCCATTCAAATTCCACTCCCCTCTTTCACAAAGAAGTGAGTGGGCTTGCAATCTTTGAAAAAAAAATTATGAACCTTCGATAATAATCGTAAATACCCATGATTGATCTGAATTTTTTCACATTTCTTGGAACTATCCATCCTCCAATGGCATCTATCTTCTCAGGATCAAATTTTGTCCCTTTCACGGAAATTATATGCCCCAAGTAGTGAATCTTATTTTGGTACAAGATGCACTTACTTAGATTAGCATACAACATATTATCTCTTAGAAATTGCAACACCATTCTTAAATGTTTCTCATGCTTCTCTTATGATTTAGGATAGATGTGTATATCATCTAAGAACACAATCACAAACTTGTCTAGGTACTCCATGAACACTCTATTCATCAAAGACATAAAAATTGTTGGGGAATTTGATATCCCAAATGGCACTACCATGAATTCATAATTCCCATATCTTGTTATGAATGTTGTCTTGTTTATTTCTTCTTCCTTTATCCTTACTTGATGATATCTTGATCTCAAGTCAATTTTCAAAAAGCTTCTTGCACCCTTCAGTTGATCAAACAAATCATCAATTCTTGACAAAAGATACTTATTCTTTATGGTGACCTTATTAAGCTTCCTGTAATAAATATAGATCCTTAAGTTTCCATATTTCTTCGTTACAAAAAGAAATGGGGCTCTCCAATGTGACACACTTGGGAATATATACCCCTTCTTCAAAATTTCTTCAAGTTTCATCTTTAACTCTTTTATTTCTGGTCTTCCCATCATGTAAGGTGTCTTAGACATTGGGGAAGCTCCTGGCACCAAATCAATAGAGAAATCAATGTCTCTTTTTGGTGGTAGTGTTGGCCCTTGACCAAGTTTTGGGAAATCCTTGGTCAAGTTTGACCTATTTTGGGACTTCGATAGCCTGTCAAAGGAGGAGTGCAAGATGAAGCAAAGATCGCGAGATCTTGGCCCCTTTTTTGGATTTGGGATTATGTAACGGGTATGGGATGTCGGCCCATGGGTTTACCCATGTTTAGGCCTATTTTGTAAAGTATAAATAGATGCCAAAGCGATGTAGTGAGCATATATGGAAAGTTACGAATGTCTAAGTGCTAGATCTATGTGATTGAAGGATTGTAAGTGCTTTGTGCATACTGTGTGAGACTTGTAGACCTAATTGAAAGTCATTGTAAGAGGCTGTGGAAGGTTGCATGCTTAGATATACTCGGGGAAGGAGGATCTAGCAAGATGCGCAGATCTCCTGTCCTATGCGGAGTAAGGTTTTGAGACTCTGTGCATGTAACCTAATGAAGAAGCCAATAAAGAAGAAGAGTTGGTGGACTTAGCCCCAGGGTGGGGGTGAACCACATATATGTTGTGTTTCTCTTCTTTGTGCAATGTGTTGATGTGTTTATGTCTTCACTTTCTAAGTGATTTGATATAGATAGATAGATTTGTTTATGCTTTGTGATAATGATGTATATGGATGTTAGATCTGACTTATATGAATGAGCTAGTGCCTGAATCTGTTAGATCTAACCTACTTCTCTATCATAAGTGCTTAGATACATCATATTTGAATGAATGATGCGATGATCTTTTTTATCTACGTTGTTGTAGCGTTGAGCCCTGGGTCTGCCCTTGTTCCAACAAATGGTTTCGTTGTCGGGACCTGAAACTGTGATTGTTGGGAACTGAGAAAGAAAAGGATTTGTGCAAAGATCCAACCTAAAACTGTGATTGTTGGGAACTGAGGAAGAAGAATCTTTGTGAAAAGATCCATCCTAAAACTGTGAAAGCTCTGTACGTAGATTTGTTTCCCTAGTGCACAACATTCTACTTGACCTGTGAAGCTTTATGCTAAAGAAAAGAGGTCATATCTGAAGAAAAGAGGTAAGATCTGCAATCTCTGTGCTCTGATAAAGGTAATAATAGTGAAAAGTTCTAGATCTGAAAGCTTTGTGCTCTGTAGAAGTAAGATAAGTGGAAATTTTTGTTTCTAAAGTATGGATCTAGGTATGTTTGATAGATTCTATCCTAGCTCGAAAACTAGGGCACTAAAAGATAAAAGAAGGTTTGATATGTATAGATTTGGTAAGAATAGTGAAAGATATGTTATACCCATGCATAGAAAGGATGTTTGGACTAACAATTGGATGAAGGATCCTCGAAAGAAATGTTTGCAGATTAGCTACTATGACTCTAGCGCGTAGTATAGAAAGAGTTGGGAATCATTTAAAAGAAAGAGAGGATTAACCCTCTGTTACAGTTGCAGAATACCGGGACATCTTGCTAAGGAATGCCTTGGAAGAAGACCTAATTGTATTTGTTGCAAAGCTATGGACCATGAAGTATTGGATTTCCCTAGAATGATTGCTAAGCTTGAAGAAATGAACATGAGACAAGAAAACCCTAAGGGAGATCCAGAAATGGAAGAACCCCAGAAAGACTCAGAGAAAGTATTGCTACAGATGAAAGAAACCCTGAATGATCCTCAACATGTCATTTTATCAGAGGTCTTCAAAGAAAAAGAATTCCTTGAATCAAGAATAGGAAACTTCGACATTGATTGTGTTCTGGATGAGGAAACACGGTTGAATGTCATGACAGAAAGAACTTGGGAAGCTATAGGAAGGCCTTCTATGATTCCTTCATTAGGAGGAATAGGACTATTCAAAGGAAAGTTGTTAAACCTATGTGAAAATCTCACCCGAATTTCTATGCATGCCAATGGAACTTCGACAGAGGAAGATTTTGAGATTATTAAATTTATTGAGAACAACACCCCATTTACCATGTTGCTAGGAAAACCTTTGATTGAAATAAATCAGGCTAGAAGGAAGGAAGAAGCAAGAGTTAAAATATTTCATGACTAGAAGGATCGCACACTTGATTGAAGAACAGTAGAACAGATCAAAGCTATTTAACTCCAGAGACCTGGATGTCAAAGTTGAAAGAACACTAGACGACCCACAAAAGATTGAAGTACCTGTTCCACAAAAAGAAGAAGTATCACCCTCGACTCCTAGGAAAAATCGAAATGGAAAAATACATATCGAGGTGAAGCTCACTAGAAAGAAAGCTAGAAAGCTAAGTAAGAAGAGAGCTAATATCAACAAGTTATAGAAGGTTCCAAAGAAAAATTCGTAGAAGGAAAATTTGCAGAATTGGAGCTTCATCGAGATAACAGAGCAGGGTCACATGGCACTTTTCCATGGTGAAGAAATATAGTCGTTGGGACCAATATAACTATTTGGCCGACCCCCCGAATGGGTAGAAAGGCATTTATGGTTTTCCACCAGACCGTTGGACAGTGCCATAACAGAAAAAACAGATTTAATAAAGGCTTCTCGACCATTGCAAGCAATCCATTGCCAAGTTATCTATTTATCCCGTCACGCCATGCATCGATAACACTTTTGCTAATCGTGAATATGAGCCCCCATACTTGTTGATTTTACACAATGATCATTATGTTATTGCCTTCTATCCTATTGCAGTGTCTAAGTTACTCCTCGAACCTGAATATTTCCAACCCTGAGCGTGTATGTCAGACATGTTCAGCATGGTAGAGAGAGTTGTCGAAGAATTTTTGATCGACCTCATGACTGAAAGAGTCATGTTGATGTCTACAGGTGTACAAGCATCATCGAAGAGAGTACTACAAGCCTCTTCGTCGACTGCTTGCGGGTCGGGCAAATCCTAACCATCAGTAGAGGAAAGAACCAAGAATAAACACGACCTAGAAAATGCAAAGTTGATTCCATCCACATTTCCCTATTACATCTTGCCTCTGGATGGCATGGTGAATCATGATAGTGTGCCAAGAGACTTCGAGTACACTATGGTCATTGCTTACCTCCTGAAGGGGATACACGTAGTTCGAGCAGACCAGGATAAGATCATAGCATTTCAGTTCAGTGACTTCAACCTCGGAGATTGAAATATATATGGTATGCACGCCCCATACAATTACCTAACTAGAACAAAAGGGAAGAACTCGAAGATCATCCCTCAGTCGTGGACGATGAACCTCGCGCATTCCACCCTGCTGAATGTTATGAAGATCCAACACTTCGGAAGACACCGGGAAGTCAACACCTGTGTCAAGCTGCTACTTTCATGTTATCATGGCGGCTATTTATGGATGGACCATCGCATTACAGTTGACCCAATGCTGATCCACAAGATCACAGGATTGAGTATGCAAGGACCCGAACCGTAGGACTTTTATCCAGGAAAATCCGTAGATCGCACACTAGCATAGAAAATCAAGGACACATATGGCAATGTTGAGAAGGGAACAAGAGGCTACAAGGTAGCTTCCATTCAGAGTGGTGTAGTGGGCCTATCATGTCAACTGATAGTTGTAAAGTTAGTAAGGAATAATTTACCTACGTAGCTCACTGACTTTGTCGTTGACCTTGTAGAGAAGTGCGCGGAAGGCCTACAGATGAACTGGGTGAAGTACCTAGTTAACCAGTTGGAACTAGATTGCCGAGAAGTACAAGATCAAGCTTATGAATTTCATTTTAGCTGGCTCCTGGTCCTCATTTCATTTGTTTCCTAAGAGATGCTAGAAGGAGCGAGCTTCCCCAACATAGAGTCGTTCGAACCACTTTCCGTGAACTTCTCTACCCTATGGTATTCAACTAATATGAACAAACAGTGGAAGTTGAATGTTGTGTTTCATACATACTACCTCCAGATAAAGTGATCCATCTAATTTGAGCCTCGCATGAATTCGAACACCCTATAGAGGTTCTGACCACTAATGAAGTTCAACGCAGATTGATGCTTTATCTACATTACAATGCGAGAAGATGAACAAAAAGGGTAGCTCCAGTCATATTATAAGCTTATAGAAGAGGATCTTGAAGAAATCACCAAGGAATGGTTTGCTGACCTCCTTATCCCCGCCAACCCTGCAGAGATATATGATATTGAAATCCTAGAGGACACTCATAAAGAACATAACACAATCAGAACCAGCATATAGAAGAAGACTGAGGAGGTCCAAAATGTAAGCATCACCTCAGGAAAGACTGCTTCCATGTCACCTGATTGAGGAGGTAGTGACGAAGTAGAATCTGAACAAAGGCCCAGCAAAGTAACACCACCGAGAGATAAGATTAACCCCTTGAAGAAGAGGAAGGTTTCTCCCCTGAAACCTTCTTCCCAAAAGAAATACTTACTATCACATATATGTGTCCAATGGCTTTGAATTCATCATAGCAGCCCTGAACGATGCTTCACTATAGATAGCATAGAAACAAGGAGTGAAGAAGGAAGAAATGTATGATAGGATTGAATTTGAACTCCAAGGGGTACAACAGGCCCTTCAGTCCATCTGCACAGTCTCCACTGCTCCTCTGCCATCAGGAGAACCGGAGTTGGGAGATGAGCTAGCCCAACTCCATCGACTAGCTAATACAGTCGAAGCTCACCTTCGACGAGCACAAGAGGAAATAGAACAAGCCACCCAGGCTTTGACACAAGTGAAAGGAGTACTTGTAGAGCATCACCGAGCTGCAGAACAGGAAAAAATTTCTCTCCAAGCAAAGTTTGATGAATAAAAACAACAACTACATTAATGAAAAGAACAGTTGCTCACGGAGCAACTCGAAGTGAAAGAAACGGTCAGTAGAGCACTTCGCTCTGTGATAGTCATAGAAATAAAGACAAAGGATTGAGTCAAGAAGAAAGTAGAGTAGCTCACAGAAGTTATCCAACAACGCATTGCAGACTTAGAGCTTTACGCAATTCCCGAGACCCCACAAGATGTAAGGGATCAAAGAGAAGCAACTGCTCGAAGTGCAGTTGAGAGAATAAAATCCCTTGCTATGGAATCTAAACAAATTACTGATCACAGTGCCCAGACCTACAAACAACTCATTGAGAATCTAGAATTGAAGGCACTGGAGTCGCAGCTCCAAGAGGTGAAGTATTAAGTCGAAACGATATAAGCACAACTGAAGCCCCTATCAGTTGTGGAATGAATGAAGCGATCCCAAGAGCAACACACAACCCAACAGTAGATCCACACTATCCATAGTAGAGTTATGGAAGTAACTCAAAGGATCCAACCTATAAAAGATAAGGCTTACCAATTTTTCACAGAGGTTGAAGGCCGAGGAGAAGAACTGGAGCAGGTTGTCACTACAGTTGAACA
>JASDQU010012921.1:94538-124353 GCA_032191745.1 Picea mariana | reverse complement strand
CATTTGTTTCCATTGCTGTGTGAGGCACTGTCTGGCGATCATGAAATTGGATTGGTACAATAAATGGTGCCAAGATATCAGTGGTTGGGGTTTCAACCGAGCCAAGATCGATAGTTGATTCCTCAGGGAGTTGTTCGGGCACAAAGGTTTGTAACCCGATCGCTTCAAAAGACCCTTGTTGGTCTAGCTTCCGCCTTAATGGTGGTGGGGGTGGCTCCAGTGTAACCAGCGGCAGACCAAGAAGCCTTTGTGACCAGCGGAGCTCAGGGCCCTCCACTATGTGAGAATATCCAAGACACGCTAAGGTACTCTAAATGTTCAAAAGTAACACACACTAAAAAAAAGACCTAAGAGAAGACAAGCAATCAATAAACTATTTGGAAGAATAGTTACAACAACCAACACTAGAGCAACTTACCGGTGCAAGTGCAACTTGAACACGGAAGCACCCTATGGGTATACTCTGCAAAGCGTGGCCCGATTTCTGTCCTAGGTATCGTGGTATACCCCTGCAGTCACTTGTGTATGTCCCTAAAAAGATTGGAAACTAGGTTGCCAGAAAGCGAACAGTCACCAGGCGGGTACAGTCGAAAGTCGGGTAGACCACAATGAGCAGAGTATCAAGCCCGAAACCTGTCAAGGGTATCAAGAAAAAATGGTCTGGAAGACAACTGAGGACCTCGAACGGATTCGAGACCCACAAAGCCCCATGGCAAATGCAAACGACGGAATCCCAAAACAAGCCCTCTATATGTGTTCTCCACTACGATTGGTCCGGCTTTGGAGGGGTTATCTCCGCTACCTTTCCGCACGCGACCTCGTTTTTATCCCCTGTGTTAGAGGGGGGTCCCGGATAACTTCCATGAAACTAGAATTAGACACTCCCTATCTCAGACTCCAATGTTTGGTTTTGAATGGCCTTGAAGAGTTTCCTCTCCAACCTAATCCAAGGCCCTAATCCTTAACTAGTTTGTGAACCCTACAAACATAAAAGTCTAGTATATTTTAAAATTAGCGTTGATTTTAAAGATTTTTCTTACGTCAAGGAGTATGAGGGTGAAACTGATGATGTGTAAAAGACGAAAGAAAAAAATGAATGAAAAAGATGGAAACAAAAAACTTTTACAAAATGCAAAATTTCAACAACTTTTTTTTTTGTTTGTTAATTTGTGCAGGGCCTGCGANCACACCAACCCTTAACATGGTTGGATTTTTTGTCCCCGCAGGTTTCGAACCGGTGACTTTAACAACACGGAGTGGCTTAACAACACACTCCGTCACCGACTGTCCTACACCTCGGGGACAATTTCAACAACTTTTCACAAAGAAAGATTTTTTAATTTTTCTAAGATTTTGGACAGCAAACTCAAAAGAATTTCGCTCAACTACGAGCTACTTATGATCTAAGTGAACTGCAAAAAACTTACGAAATAAAATAATTTTCCCTAGCTAATGATGCAGAAACGCACTCTTCAACCAAAGAAGAAAATGAAAAGAGATTTTTTTTATTTGCGTGCTAGTAAAGCAAGAAAGGGAAAATACCGACAAGCAAAAAACCAAGAAAAACAATTCCGGCTTAAAGCGCAGATCACAAAGAATCAGATTAAAGAATCACACAAAGGCAATTGACAAAACAATGACTCTCACGCTTGTCTAAAAACCATAAAACAAACAAAAAAAAAATTACATTTTTCTGTCAACTTTTAACTGAGAAAAAGCAGGTTAAGGGTAAGATGAAGCCTAAGCTACTGACTGTTCAAACATAGATTCAAACACCTGAGAGGAATACTTCTTATCAAAGGAGGGGATGACTGCCCCACCCTGAACAAAAAGTATCATGTACAAGCACGCTACTGTCACTCAAACAGCACGCGTACAAACACGTGTTGACCAGAGATAGAGAGCGTGTACACGTGGGCTAACCTTCTACAGGCCGCGTGTATATCCAAATTCTAAGAAAAAATATGAAAACAGGCAATCCAGACTAGGAAGAGGCCTCTGGTATTGATAACCAGGATCCCTTGAAGGCTTGGATACTCTTTCTAAAGAAAAAACAAATAATGCCAAGAAAAATAATAAGGAAAAAAAAGCAATCTGAGATAGGACTGAAATCAAGCAAGACTTAGACAGGATTCTAGAAAACCCCCCTGAGAATGTGTGATTCTGACAGGGAAGAGGAGGACTGCCTCTAAGGTTCTCTGAACTCCTACACGCTACTGCTATCTCTACATCTAGCATTCACATGCGGGTTGTCAGAGGATAGGGCACAGGTACACATGTTCAAGCCTTCTGCAAGCCGCGTGTACCTCTGTGTGTCATGAAAAATACAGTCAAGCAAAATTCAGGGAAAGCTGGTATGGAAAACCAGACTCCCTGCTAGATCAGACCTTACAGAAAAAGAAAAGACAGGCAAAGAAAAAATAGAAAACCTAGTCTTTAAATTACCCAAAAACCTAAATAAATCCAGGAACCCTAAAGAGTATTCTCCCCAGTATGGTCGCCAATTCTGTTGTTGGGAAAAACACCCTATGGACTAGCAAATTAAGGTCTGACTTTGCATGCAGATTTGACCGAATAGAAACTACTTTTTTACCTACATCCCAAGATTTAAATCCCTTTTTCTCAGTAAATGCATGGAAAAGGACCACCTACCTTATTACCGGCATTCAATGTAGATCGTCCGTTGTGCCCGATTACTTGTTTGCGCTGCTCCTTCCAAAGATGACCTGCAATTAAGACAAACAACAACTATGCATGCATACTACTTCTATACTCAAGGGTTAGAAATCAAACACAAACCAATCGAATCATAGACAGCTCATGAATTGGGACGGGAAAAACATTCTTTTTATTACGTAAAGTGAATCAACTTACAAAAGATGAGACCGACCACCGCTCCTTGAACCTGATCCTGGGCTCCTCTTCTTCTTTCCTTCAACTACTTTGTGTTAAATCTCCTTTGGCGTGAGGAAAGGCTAAAGGGTTGGGACAATGGAATACGTAAATGGGAAGAGTTTCTTCGCTATATTTTTTCCTCCTCCAAATGGTACCCCTACCCCTTCTTTTATAGGCTAGAAGGAGCTAGGGTTTTGGACGAACCCTCGACCATGCATGGCCGAGAGTTTCAGTTAACTGACCCATAGCTTTTTGTTCCATCGACAACTTTCCTTTTTTCATGCTTTGGTAGGTACACGCGGGCTGTTGTGAGTCAGCCAACGTGTACACGCGTGCAGTAATGGGTTAGGGCGCGTGGGCCTTTACACAAGAGGATTTTCAAAGAGTTGTTCAACAAAGTTTTGTCAAAGAAGGGATATGAGTTGGCTTGATGCCAGGTAAGCATGTGTGGTGCAATTTAGGGTTATAAAAGTGAGTTTGACCACCATCTGTTCCAAGTACAATGAAGACTTCCCTTCACCGTGACCTCATGTAAAGACCCTAAATATTATGGCTACTAAGGACACCAACTGACAGTCGGCCCCCGGGTGGGTATAGTTGACAGTCCAGTCTGAATGTATGGGCAAGATAACAAGTCCAAAATACTTCGAGAGAACTGAGGACAAGTGGACCGGTATAACTCCAGAGGACCTCGAACGGATTCGGAGTTCACGAAGCACCGAGACCAAATGAAGACAGTTGAGCCTCAAGAAGAACCCCCGAGATACAATATGACTACTACTAATGGTTGAACCACAGAGGGATAATCTTCATAACTCTCATGAATGCGACCTCTTGCGTAACCCCTGTATGAGAGGGGGATCCCAGAAAGATTATACGAAAAACGGATTTGCTCTTCCTATCGCAAGATGCTAATGTTTGTTTTGATTGCTTTGAAGAGTTGTACTCACAGCCTAATCCAAAGCGCTAATCCTAGTCTAATGTTGGTGGAAGATTCTAAAAACAAAAAGTTCTAGATCAATTTTAATTAGCATTGATTTTGCAGCTGTTCTTTACTCAGGGGTGTATGAGAGTGAAATTGATGATATTATGACTCAATTCCCAAAAAAATGCATAAGAAATGATAAGTAGTCTTTTCTTTCAATGAATGTCTATTTAAGGGAAGGATAAGGAAATTTCCTTTCAATATCAAACATTAATATGCAATAACCTCATGCAACTGTTTCTCAATCAAGAATCCAATATGATGCTAAAATATCCAAAAATTCATTCTAATATCCAAAAACCAATCATGAAAATATGTCTTTTTGTTTTAAATGTGACTGATAATAAATTTGATGTAAAACTTCCTATGTCACGCAGACTTCAATATCTATGAGATTTAAGCAATCAGAAGCCAACTTCACATAAAAAAAAACACACTCTCATTGTGATCAAACAAGAAACACAAAGACAACCAAATTTGCAAAAAGAAGAACAAAAAACTCAAAACATAAGAAAATGCCTGATAAAATGACCTCAAAGATTAAATGCAATGGTGCATAGATCTCTGAATTTCCTTACAAGAACCTTCATTCAATCAAATAAGTGAACAAGCAGTGGATTGACTCCAAATCTCAGGGAATAAGAGTGACTCAAAGTAAGGAAGAAAGATGTCAAAAATCCAAACAAAACATCATCAATTCTTAGAAATCAAAATGTTGGAGGCCAAAAACAAGGACACACTGAGATGGTAATAATCCTGAGCAGATGAAAAAGAAAAAACTAGACTCAGAGATCAACACCCAAAAATATTTTTAGCAGAAAAAGGCCAACGCTCTAGTGTCAAGGGTACTAGAGCATTGCATAGCTCTTTGGGAGCCTACAAGGGAGTTCCAGTGCTGTGGTGGTAGAGGCAGGGGAGCGCTGGGCTCTCCGAAGACCAAAATATTGCCCAGAACTAAAAAAAAATCAGGAAATCCAGAAATTGAGTGTGTATGGAATGAATCCAAGAGCCAACAAAACTTCTAATAACAAGATACAAAACATTAATAAGATCTAAAGGTGAGAAAATTCCAAAAATAATACCAAGGAAGGAAACCAAAACTGAAAGCTTCGGTCCCCAGCGGAGTCGCCAATTTCTATTACAGGAAAATCCCACTGTGGACAGGTGGATTCCCTCTTGAACCCTAAATCTCTAAGATCAAGACAAAAAAGTGCTAACTTTGGTCACTGACATCCCTTTAAACCTAGCTAAACTAATCTATAGAGAAGAGGAAGAAGATGCACCTTTTTACAATGTTTGTCCTCGTCCAGTTCCAAGTTGAGCTCTGATCCACAAGCTCTTCAACAGGTCTTGCAATCCAATCAAAGACAAAACATGCTTCCTATTCTACTACGATTATTTTGAAACTAGATCTATCCATTAGAGACAAGTTCATGTAGGCATACACAATCTTGAAGGAAACATGCCAAGCACATGTATTAATGAGAACTTGATAGAAATACTTACAGACCTTTGATGTAGATGCACCAACCTCACCAAGCTCTCCTTATACAACCCCTTTCTCAAATGATCCAAAAACAAAATGACTATTCTACACTGATTATCTCCCTTATGAGATCATAAGTTTTATGCCTTCAATGTCCTCTCAATACCACTTCTCATGAGATCATAAGTTTGTTATCTCTAAAACTCTCTTTCTTTCACCATGAGAAGGCCTCCTTATATAAGCTTGGAGAGACCCAACCACCTTAGATATTCTTGGGATAGGTTGAGGATCCTTATCCATCCGTTGTGGATCTTCCCTAAGATCCATCCTTGACCTCATATTCAAATCCAACCAACTCCAGAGATGAGGGGGATTTTCCCCTAATTTTTCTCAACAACCTAAGATTTCCTCAAACAACCCAACGCTCCCCCAGAATGGGGCACAGAGTGTTGCAATGCTCCCCCAAAGGAGGGATAGGAGCTCTGGCACTCCCTGGAAGTGGGTAGGGGAGCGATGCCCAAAATTTCATTAAAAAATCCTAGCGCTCCCCCAGAAGGGTGCACAGAGTGCCAAAATGCTCCCCCAAAGAAGGTCAAGCACTGGCACTCCCTGACAATGGGTAGGGGAGTGTTGGCCTTCAAAAATTACTTTTGAGTGGTATTTTTCATGGTAAAACCTTTGTACTCTTTTTCGTGTGATTTCTCCTTCTTAAACCAGTCTTTGAGGGTGTCTTTGAAGTGTCCTTATGATGTTGTTCGAGACACAACATAGGCAAGATGACTGTATGATGTCTATGACACTTATGGATAAAATGTGACACTTGTAACGCTTGTAATGATGACAATAGGTCATCATTGAAATGAGTAATTTTGATGTGTAACAATAACAACCTTAGTTTTTTTCTAAAGTCTATTGCTTTCATACTTGGGTTATACTAGTGATTACTAGCTTATCTCTTGTATAATTTACTTGACTTTAGTATCTTGTTTAGCAACTATAATAATCATTTCTTTGCTGATATATATCTTTGTTGACTACTGCAAATAGGGACATCAAGCTTAACTTGCTTGTCCACTTAACATATATCTTGTATACTTTGTGTTTCTTGTGTCTCGGGAAGGTGCCATCATCATCCGCAGGTACTCAAACTTCTTGTCAACCATTTACCACTACTAATACTCATTTCCAAGCTACTTTCCATTTAGAAACTTGACCTATAGGTGCATCCATTCATAAATATCACTTTCCATCTTATTTTCCCCCTAGAGTCACCCGAGATTTCCCCCTTGTGTTGGATTTATCCTTCACTAAAGTGAGGGGAGGGTTTATCTGAGGTAACTGTGGGTAAACTCTCCCACTTTTATCGCCATATTGTGGATTGGGTTAGGATTTTCCCAACCTATAGTTTGCATGATAATATGCCATATTCAATGGTTTGTAAAGGTTGTTATCCCAAGGACGAGCCATTGGGAAAAAAGAAGACTTCCTCGAAATACGGTTTTGAAAATGGGAGAATTATGAGGAGGTATTATTCAATAAACCTTGGAAGGCTTAAACCTTCCTTTGGGGAGTGTCTTTTTGGAAAAATAGGTTCTTAGGTTATGGATTTTCTAGATGAACTTTATGAAAATATCATCAAAAGAGAATAGGGAACTTCCCTCAAATGGAATTACCAAGCTAGCTAGAGGTAAAGGTTTTGGGATAGACTTTCCAAATGTCGTTATGGGATTGAAAAGGAGTCAAAATCCTCCCCAGAAACGATGCCAACAATTCTATCGCATGATTTGTAATTTGAGAAAATCCCAACCCAACCAACAAAGGTGAGACACAATTGGGGACACCTATCACTATCACTTCAATATATATCCCCCTCATTTTAGTGGTGGACAGGTCCAACACAAAGGAGGGTTCTCGGGTGACCCTAGGGGGGTTGCAAGGGGATAGGACAAGTGATGAAGGAACCACTCCTATAGGTCATAAATAGAAGGTATTGAGGTTTGATGGAGGATTAGTGTGAGTGAAGGAAAAAGTTGTCAATGTTGTGTACCTGCAAAACAATTTTAGACTATCCAAACCAAGACAATATATGATGATATAAGTCTAAAAACAAGAGGGGAATAAACAAGAAACCTTACTATCCCAAAATTGCAGCAGTAAAAAATTATATATCAGCAATGAAAAAATTATAACAACTTCAAATTACATCATCCAACCAACACATAATATTGGACAAATTAGCATGCACTTAGAGATAGTATTCCAATGCTTAAAACAATGACTTAGATGACAAAGGAGGGTTGTAAAAGAATGTTATCGGAAGAGAATTATGACCATCCCTATTGCTGTAGAAATTTTTTTCTACAACAACAAATTTTAACCAACAAAATCAGCAAGCAAGCTACCCAATCAATATCCCTTGAAAAGTAGATCAAAATTCACTACTTACATGTAAATTTTAGTGGTCAAAAGTGAAGAAAACTTGTTGAGAAAGAGATTTTACTGCAACCCTAATGGTTGTATCTTAATATATATTACAAAAAACTAACCACTTGGTTAACCAAGACGCCCTTGGAGGAAAAGAGAGTCAACAACATGTAAAATTTAAATCCAACTTGAACAATTCCAAAAGCTCAACTTTCATGTTTACAAATGCAACAATTAACAATCTCCAATTCAAAGTATCAGTGCCTTGTTATTGGGTGAATGGAGTCTCTTCCTTGGAAGGAAAACTAGGAAAAGAGGAAGAGATATTTTTGTTGAGAGTTAAACCCTTATAAAACTCAACAATAATCCTTCCAAATCATCTAGCTTGAAAACCAAGATGAACTACGGTTTAAAGTTTCTCTATGGGTGTAAACCCTCTTACTTCCTAGAGAAAGAAACCCTAGCTAAGCCTTGCGACAAGGGTGTAAATACTCTTACTTCTTGTTTCAAGCCTTATAGCACTTTAATAGAAAAAATAAATAAACCTTGGTGGAGGGTGTAAGCCCTTTTACTCCTAGGGTTTAAAATATATTTCTTGAATTTAACAAGCAAACCGACAATAAATTGCAGAAAGTACTCACCAAAATCCAAGAGATAGCATGCAAGAACCCCTTACTACCAAGATATGATCCAAAAATTGGAAAATAAACACCACCAAGAGAATTCTTTATCATTTAATGTTTCAAATAACAAGTGTTGCATCCATTATGACAAGAAAAGAGAGATAGTGAATTTCCCAAGAGGGCCGAAATTTCAGTCCAAGAGTATTTTTCAAAGCGATGAGTTATGATAAAATGAAAATAACTTGCCTCATATTTATTTGAGGAAAACCCAGGTCATGTTTATCCACTTTACAATTAAATCCATAATTTTAGGCCTAAAACCTAAGTTACAATCTTTAATTAGCAAATTGATTTATTCTTTTTCTCACATAGGCTACAAAATGACCAAAAATAACAAAATGATGGGACATAAGCCCCTAAAATTCCTCTCCAAGGTGGCATGTGTGATTTATACAACTGCACAGATTTATCAATTCAGATTGAGAAGGGAGTGCAGACAACAAAAGAAGGGCTACTTGGATATGTTTTAGTTTGAGCTTTGCCACGATGTCATGGACTAGCAAGAAACAAAAGTTTGATGCACTCAACACTGCAAAAGCAGAGTATATTGCAGCATGTGATGCTTGTACAAAAGCAATTTGGATTCGTAAGGATGTTTCTGGACTGTCTTATGAGGTGTTGAATTCAACTATGATAAATTGTGATGATCAGAGATGTGTGAATCTTTCAGAGAACCTAGTGTTCCAAGATAGGTTGAAGCACATTGAGATCGAGTATTATTTTATCCATGATAGAGTCCATAGGGGAGAAGTGGTTCTCCAGTATATCTCCACAGATGAGAAGATAATAGATATTTTGGTAAAGTCTCTATCCAAGATGAAAGATTTTCATACTTAAGGGACAAGTTGGGGCTCGTGGAGACAACTTCATTATTGAAAAAGGAAGTGATTACTCCTAGGTTGGGAGAGAGAACTTATATTTTATTGATTTAAGAACAATCATTTTCTAGTTCGGAAAATGGTCCAGGTTGGGAAGTTCCTTTCCAGTTCGGAAAGTGGTTCGATATTTTTAACGGACAATCATTTTCCAATTCAGAAAATGGTCCATATTAGATGATCATTTTCATAATGAAATGGTCTGATAGATTGTTGATGTACCATAGACAACGATTCCCCTTATGGCCAGTGTGGGGAAATGGTCTAGGACAATTATTCTTCTTGGCAATCATTCTCAGTAGTGGTCAAGTAGAATGGTCTACCTCATCGGGAAGTCATTATTTCGAAGTTCACAGTTGTGAAAATTTTTGAAGAATGGTCTGTTTTGGAGCTTTATGCATGAAAATCATTTCCATAGGAAATGGTAAGAACAATCATTCCCTAGGGAAGACTCATTCTCTCCAGGTTGCACTATGATTAGTACTGGAGAAATGGCCCAGTTAGGTGAATGGTCCAGTTTCAACAATCAAGGATAGGCATTCCCTAGAGAAGACTCATTTTCTCTAAGTTGCACTATGACTAGTGCCGGAGGAATGGCCCAGTTAGGTGAATGGTCCAGGCTCAGAAATCAGAGACATTTATTCTTCTATTCTTGGGAAGAATAGTCCAGATATCCCATGGATAATGTTTTTTATTTATTAGGGAAGATGCTCTTCCAAATCTCATAGATGTGAGTGGAAGAATGACTCAGATGACTTAGTTTATATGATGATATTGTTATGCAGGTTAATATAAGATAAAATGATGTCTCTGGACAACAATTTTATGCTACTGTGGTGGATGTGATCCACTGGTAGTGATTGTATGCCACTAGTTAGAATTAGTGTGCTACTGAGAGTGGTTTTTTACCACTGGATAGTAGTTATATACTACTATGAATAGACACAGTTGTGTTCTATTGGATGGCATTGTTCTGATTGACATGGAGACTATCTAGTTGGATAGTGATGATGGTGTTCATGAGATATCTTGTTCGATTATGATGATTCTACCAATTGAATGGTTTTCTTGTTCTCAATACCATTTCCTTTGATAAATCCTTAGCTAGGAGGGAGTGTTGATATTTTGGTAGTTGCAGGAGGTATTAACCTCCACATGTAACCTTTGACAAGACTAGAATATTTTGGGAAGCAAGAGAAACCCTAAAATGTTGGAGAATAACCCTAGGAGACAAGTCGGCTCAAGAGAATATTTAATATTGTGTTATTAGCCTCCAAAAAGAGAATTCGGCCCAATCAAGTGAGATAGAACAGTATAAATAGAGGGCGCTAGAGCTCATTTATCTCTCTTACTCTCACAATTGCATAAGGCTAGTGGTGCACAAGTTTGGAGAGGGAGTGCAGTTGCAGCTGCTGCAACTGGTATTTTGGATTTTGGTTGGACTTTCTCTTGGTTATGGTTTGGACTTTCTGCTTGGTATTTGGTTATTCTTTCTTGGTGCGCTAGCCTTGGAGAAAGGTGCGCTACCTTGGTTGGCTATTGGATTACTTCTAGAATTATTCTATTTGTCAAGGTTAAGATGATCGAGGGTGGCCTTTATGCCCTCTATTTATACTACTCTAGTGTCCTCTATTTATACTTCTCTATCTCACTTGAATGGGATGAATTCTCTTTCTCGAGGCTAATAACTCAATATTAAATATTATTTTGAGCTGACTTGTCTCCTAGGGTTATATACAATTGCATGGATTTATCAATTCAAATTGAGCAGGGAGTGCAAACGACAGAAGAAGTGCTACTTAGATATGTTTCAGTTTGAGCTTTACCAAGACTTCATGGGCTAGTAGGAAACAAAATTCCAATGCACTCCACACTACATAAGTAGAGTATATTGCAACTTTTGATGCTTGTACAGAAGCAGTGTGTCTTCATAACTTGGTTTCTGGACTGTATCATCAAGTGTTGAATTCGACTATGATATATTTTGATGATCAGAGCTATGTGAATCTTTCAAAGAACCCAGTGTTCCATGACAGGCCAAAGCACATTGAGATCAAGTATTATTTTCTCCATGATAAATTCTAGAGGGGAGAAGTGGTTCTCCAACATATCTCCGTAGATGAGCATATAACAGATATTTTGGTAAAGCCTCTGTCCGATATGAAGAGTTTGTGTACTTAAGGGACAAGATGGGGCTCGTGGAGACAACTTCCTCATTGAAAAAGGAGGTGATTAATCCTAGGTTGGGAGAGAGAACTTATATGTTAATTATTTGTGGGTAGTTATTTTCCAGTTCGGAAAATGGTCCAGTTTGGGAAGTTTCTTTCCAGTCTAGAAAGTGGTTCGATATTTTTGATGGAAAGTCATTTTCCTATTCGAAAAATGGTTCAGATCAGAAATTTATTTTCGTAACGAAAATGGTCCAATAGATTGTTGATGTACCATTGACAACGATTCTCCTTGTGGGAAGTATGGGGGAATGGTCTAGGACAATCATTCTTCTTGGCATTCACTCTGAGTAGTGGTCAAGTAGAATGGTCCACCTCGTCGGGCAGTCATTCTTTTGAAGTTCACAGTTGTGAGCAGTTTCGAAGAATGGTCTGTTTTAGAGGTTGGTTCAGGACAATAATTCCCTAGGGAAGAATCATTCTCTTCAGGTTGCATTATGATTAGTATCAGAGGAATGGACCAGTTAGGTGAATGGTCCAGGTTCAACAATTAGGGACAAACATTTGTTAGGGAAGATTCATTCTCTCTAGGTTGCACTATGACTAGTGCCAGAGGAATGGCCCAATTAGGTGAATGGTCCATGCTGAGAAATCAGGGACAATTATTCTTCTATGTTTGGGAAGAATATTCTAGATAGCCCATGGTTGATGTTTTTACTTTCTGAGGGCAGATGGTGTTCCAGATCTCACAGATGTGAGTGGAATAATGGCCCAAATGACTTAGTTTGTATCATGATATTGTTATGCAGGTTAATATTAGATTATATGATGTCTCTGGACAATATTTGTATGCTACTGTGGTAGATGTGATCCACTGGTAGTAATTGTATGTCACTAGTTAGTAATAGTGTGCTACTGAGACTAGTTATGTACCACTAGATAGTAGTTATATACTACTATGAATAGAAACAATTGTGTTCTATTGGATGGCATTGTTCTGATTGCCATGGAGACTATCTAGTTGGATAGTGATGATGGTGCTCATAATTTGATCATGATATAGCTTGCGTGGCTATGATGATGCTACCAATTGAATGGTCTGTTTGTGCTCAAGACCATTTCTTTTAATACCTCCATGTCTAGGAGGGAGTGTTTATATTGTGGTAGATGTGGGAGGTATTAACCTCCACATGTAACATTTGACAAGACTAGAATATTATGGTAACCAAGAGAAACTTGAAAACGTTGGATAATAACCCTAGGAGACAATTCGACTCAAGAGAATATTTAATATTGAGCTATTAGCCTCCAGAAAGAGAAGTCAACCCAATAAAGTGAGATAGAAAAGTATAAATAGAGTGCTCTAGAGCTCATTTGTCACTCTTACTCTCACAACTGCATAAGACTAGTGGTGTGTAAGTTTGGAGAGGGAGTGTAGTTGCAACTGCTACAACTGGTATTTCGGATTTTAGTTGGACTTTCTCTTGGTTATGGTTTGGAATTTCTGCTTGGTCTTTGGTTATTCTTTCTTGGTGCGCTAGCCTTGGAGAAAGGTGCACTACCTTGGTTGCCTATTGTATTTCTTCCAAAATTATTCTATCTGTCAAGGTTAACATGCTCAGGGTTAGCCTTTGTGCCTATGGTTGGGTGACAATATTTCTATATTGTCTATGGTGAAACGAGCACACCTATTTTTCTAAAATGTGCCATGTCATCCCCATATCAAGAAGGAAGGTGGGGCTTGAAGCCCACGACACTACAAACTGCACTAAAAAGGACAAAAATCTTCCCAAATGTGCAATGTCAAGCTCTCCAAGAGGGACATTAAGACATAAGAAGGTGACATTACCCTCTCTTCATGGTTTCGAGTCTTAATCATGTGTTAGGGACGTCTCTCAAGGTGAAACATTCATCATCTAAACTTCCAATGAGTGGGGCACATAATCCACCCTATGGCATTTCAATCCCCTATTAAGGTCCAAGTGGCTTAGTCCCTTCATGAATATCTTCCATCGAAAAATGTCTTGCGAAGACAAGAAAATATTCCCTCCAAGGGTCCACAAGTCACATGTATCATGCCAAGTAAGCTACATTTAATAAAAGAACCACCCAAACATGTGCATTAAATCACTCCTCTTCAAACTAAAAAATGCTCAAAGACCTTATAAACGTTTCCAAATTTAGGTATGGGAGCGTTGTCATGGTGCCCTATTGGGTAGGCCAATCCCCAAGTCAATGATTTTTTCCCAAGAAGACCCTATCTAGGCCATGTAGTGAAAATAATGTGGATGGGGGTAGAAATTTTATGGATGGTGTTATTGACATATCAAGGGATCATATTGTCTCATTTATGGGTGCCTTTGTGGAGGGTGTGTTGCATCCCTTCATTTGCAATGCAAAATTTTTCCAAGCCCTTTATTTTCCTTTCTCTTTTCATTTTATGGTCCGAACATTGAGTGTTATGTGAAAGGAAAGAAAAAGAGAAACACAATTCCACTTGAAGTTAGAACACATTGAATTCCATATGCACTGGAAATTAAAAGACACCACAATGCATTCCCCCATCAAGTGGGACATTTTGTTTATCTTATTTTTAAAAGGTCCTTCATTTTTATGGAGAAGTGTTTCATTGCTCTCAAGACCTTAGGGTGAGCATCTAGAAGGATATATTATAGATTTTGAATTTTACATTGCTAGCTACAACACCTTTGGGCCTTTATCCGCTTCTTCCCATGAAATGAGGTACAGGCCCTTTTTTGGGTCAATGAACCCAGAAACTAGAAGATGAGAAAAAAAAAGGGAAGAGGTGTGGAAAGTGGTAAGTATGAGCGAGAATGGTATGATGAACCTTCAAGGAGACCCCCAAGTAGAAACCCTTTTCCCAAGGATGACCCACTTACTAGGAAACCATGTCAACCACCAAGTTGAAATAAGGCAAAAGGTATAATTTCCAAACAAACATTCCATAATCTAGAAATGACCCTTTGCAACATGCTCAAATGCTTGAATTATTAAAGTGACACTTTTCATGATATTTTATTTGTTACCTAATGAAACAAGACCCGTTTTCCTTTCTGGGCAGGCTGGTGTGGTAGACACTATTATGTTGTTGACGATGAATGGTGATGGTTGGTGGAGAACAGGGGCTCTTCTGCTCAATGTGGGCTCAAATAGTCATCTGTCTCTCGACACTCCATGTCTTCTACCTGTGGGCCTCGATATATCCTCTCCTTAGTTTCCCCTAGGCTGGGGGAGTAACATGTACCTCCCCTAATTAAGTAACTGACTCTTCCATTATGTGCACATAATGGGTTAGTCATCATGCCATTTAAGGTAACAATATTCTAGGTAAGGATGCCTACTATCACTCTAATGGAGGTAAAAAATCCATTGAATCTGATTCATTCATATGTCCATGAAGCATTTCTAAGGGACTAATGTTAGGTGAAAACACATTTGGAGTAACCACAAAATAGAACACTCCCTATTTACTAGAAATGTTTTCTATGCAACACCAACAAACTTCCTTTATATCTACAACTTATAACTATGGTTCCCCCACAAATTTGAAAGAATACACCTAAACCATAATAGAACATCATACCTATTGTGAAAGAGTCTTAACCACAAGTACAAGTCCACACATCAACATCCAAGAAATCATAACTCACAATGGTGTGTCTCTCTCCAAGAAATCAACCAAGCAAACTGCAACTCGACTTCTGAATATCGAACATACAAAGAGAATACAACAAAGCAACTTGGTTTACACCACCAACCAAGCTGCTCCCTCTTCCCATTTGCTAACAGATCCAAAATAAAAGTGACAATTTGTGACACCGAAGGAGAATAATCTTGGACCATTACTTATTGTCAAACTCTAAATAGTGACCTGTCAAAACTCTATCATCCCTAAATTCATCGTCACGAGCTAAATTTTTTTGGCACCACATAAAGAGTTGATCAAGATATATTGCAAAGATAATCACATCTTCAATAAGAATTACAAGTGAATCAAATCTATAAAAAGAACAAGATAAAATATGCATACATATCAACTCAAATGATCCTAAAATGGATGCTTGTGTTAAGAGTAACAACAACCCATAAAGGGTCATCATCGAATTGTAAGCTTGAGAATCCCTCTCGTGCACCTCAAAAACCTCAGGCAATTGAAGCAACAACTTAAAGAAGGTCACCACCCTCTTATTGGGATAATCCTAAGGAAAGAGTATCATCACAGTCAATGCCCTCTGCTTGAGAGAATCCAACAACCTTGTCATTGTTACTCATCACTACTCCCATTAGTGGCAATCTTGAAATCAATCACTAATTTTATCACCATAGGTTTTGAACTTATATCCAAGTTAGGTTTTCCACAAGCTTCTTCAATGCCAAACACTTCAAGACAAGAGTACACATATGAAGAATGCAACATGAAATATTGACTCTCCAAGATCATGTATACAATACAAATGCACAAGATGACCAATAGCTTTGCATCACACTAGCTATTACATCCATGATCAATCTCTCCACAAATGTACAAGATGTGCAATCAATACTATCCCAATGGATAACATTGGAAGCTCCTTCCATCCAATTGGGAAATGTCACCTTTCTTCTAAACTCTTGATTCACAACTCAACCAAATCAAATCAGCTAATAATCATCAATCTATAAAAAATGAATCAATCCATTTTGGGCTCCAAAAATCAATAAGCAATCAAATGGTTAAACATGCCCATCATAGACATTAATCCACTCTAAACATTGGCATTCACTGGAACGATTCAGTTATCCATTACAATTCCTCCTAAGCATCACATCCATGGAAATACAAATCACATACCGACCATCAATGGATAATATCCTCCACCTATCCAAGTTGAAAACACACTAACATGGGAACAAATCATCCATCTATATAGGTCCTCCTAGGCATCAAATTTACTAAAAAAAATCCATACCAACCAACAATCATGTAGATCTACCACCTATCATAGGTGGGAATATACTAGCATTCACTAGAGCAAGTCAACCACCTATCACATGTCATCTTGGGAATCACACTTGAATATATATATATATACCATCAATGAAATAGATCTACCACATATTAAAAGTGAAAACACACTCAACAATCTAGTAATTGTTTCTTCTTCTGAGCAAGGAATCACACCAAGCTCAAGAGTCATCAAGTTTAACTCTTTATGATCTTTCCCCGACCTTCCTGCATCCCACAAGAACAAGGTTCCAAAATCATGCAAGGAATTAGCTCCACTTTGCATTAGCTGCCTTTGATTCTGCAAATTGTAACTTTGGTGCCTCCACAAAGTTGAAAGAACTCCATCATGATAGAACAACATAACTAATTTGCAAGAGCCTTGCCCACAAGTATAGGTATACACACCTCAACATCTAAACAAACATTGCTCACAAAATCCCATGTCTCTCTCCAAGAAATCAATGAAACAATTCACAACTCGACCTCATGATGGTGAACATGCAAGGAGAGTACAACAAAGAAACTCAATTTGCACCACCAACGAAGCTACTCTCTCTTTTCCTCTGCTAGTGGCACCAAAATAACAATGATAATTTTTTTTCTAAAGGAACATAACCATGGATTATTGCTTCTTTTCAAGCTCTAAAATCACTCCACAATAATACATGTCAAAACTCCAACATCCCTAAAGTCATCATTACAAGCCAAAATTTGTCTACATCACATCAAGAGTAGATTAGGTTATCCTACAAAGAAAATCACATCTCCAACAACACCAATACAAGTGGATTGGTTCTATCAAAATAAAAATATAAAATACACATACCTCTCGACTTATCAATCTCGAAATACAAACACTTTGTAAGGCTAAAAAAACCCGTAAAGGATTATCTTCAAATTTCAAGCTTGAAAATCCCTCTCAAGCACCTCAAAACCTCCAACAACTAAAGAAATAACTTGAACAATGGAACCTCCCTCTTACTAAGAGAACCTTCAAGTGAGAGTATAATCACGGTCAAATCCCTCCACCTAAGAGAATCCAACAACCCTAACACTAGTACTCATCACTAGTCCCATCATCTACAAGGTTGGAATCAATCATTGATTCCAACATCATAGGATTTCAACCTATCTCCAAATTTGGTCTTCCACAACCTTCTTCAATGCCAAATGCTCCAAGATAAGAGTACACATACAAACAATACAACATGAAAGATTCACTCTCCAAGGTCATGTACAAAGTATAAATGCACAACATCACCAATAGCTTAGCATCACACCAACTATCACACGCATGATCAATCCCTCAACAAATGTACAACCAATATTACCCCCAATGGATAACATTGGAATCTCCCTTCATCTACAACAATCACTAAATTGAGAAAGGTCATGATTCCTATAAACCCAAGTCACAACTCAACCAAAATAGACCACATCATGAATCAACCCATCCTGAACTCCAAATATCAACACACAATAAAATGGTTAAGCATGCCTATCATAGGCATCAACCCACTCCAAACCTTAGCATCCATTGGAACAAGTCATACATTCATGATCATAAGGCCTCTTGGGAATCACATCCACTAAAATATAGATCACATACTAGCCATCAATGAAGTAGATCCTCCACCTGTCATAGATGAAAGCACATAAGAATCTATAGGAACAAATAAGACACCTACCAAAGGTCCTCCTAGGAACCACACACACTAAAAATAAATCCATGTCATCCATAAATGAAGTAGAACACAATGGTATCCACTAGAACAAATCAATGACATATCACAATTCCTTTTAGGCATCTCAAACACTAAAAATGAATTCATACCAACCAATAGTCAAGTAGTCCTTATATTTTTCTATCAAAAGAAAAATATAAAATATGTATACCTCTCAACTTATCAATCCCGAAATACAAGCTCTTAGTAAGACTAAAAACAACCCATAAAGAATTATCTTCAAATTTCAAGCTTGAAAATCCCTCTCAAGCACCTCAAAACCTCCAACAACTAAAGAAATAACTTGAACAAGGGAACCTCCCTCTTACTAAGAGAACGTCTAAGTGAGAGTAACATCACGGTCAACTCTCTCCACATGAGAGAATCCAACAACCCTAACACTATTACGCATTACTAGTCCCATCACCTACAAGGTTGGAATCAATCATTGATTCCAACACCATAGGATTTCAACCTATCTCCAAGTTTGGTCTTCCACAACCTTCTTCAATGCCAAATGCTCCAATATAAGAGTACACATACAAAGAATACAACATGAAAGATTCACTCTCCTAGGTCATGTAAAAATTATAAATGCACAAGATCACCGATAGTTTAGCATCACACCAAATATCACATGCACGATCAATATCTCCACAAATGTACAAGATGTACAACCAATATTATTCCCAATGAATAACAGTGGAATCTCCCTTCATCTATAACAATCACTAAATTGAGAAAGGTTGCCATTCTTATAAATCCAATTCACATCTCAACAAAAATAGGCCACAGAATGAATCAACCCATCCTGAATTCCAAATATCAACACACAATCAAATGGTTAAGCATGCCTATCATAGGCATCAATACACTCCAAACTTTGGCATCGACTAGAACAAATCATCCATTCATGATCATAAGGCATCTTGGGAATCACATCCACTAAAATATAGATCACATACTAGCCATCAATGAAGTAGATCCTCCACCTATCATAGGTGAAAACACATAAGCATCTATAGGAAAAAATCAAACACCTATAAAAGGTCCTCCTAGGCATCACACACACTAAAAATAAATCCATTCCATCCATAAATGAAGTAGAACACATTGGTATCCACTAGAAAAAATCAATGACATATCACAAGTCCTTTTACACATCTCAGACACTAAAAATAAATCAATACCAACCAATAGTCAAGTATATATACTACCTATCACAAGTAGGAACATATGGGCATCGACTGGATCAAATCAACTACATATGAAAAGTCCTCCTAGGCATCACACTTGCTGAAAATAAATCCATGCCAACCATCAATGAAGTATATCTGCCACCTATTATAGGTGAAAACACACTCTCATCACAAGAGCAACTATGGTGTCAACCCATCAAACCCTTCATAGGTGCAAGTGATTATCTAAAGCACACTAGGATTTCACCATGAGCGCACTAGGTTTTCACCACCCAACAACCACTCTGAGTTTCAACAACTGAAATATCAAACCTTCAAATCAACAACAAGGCAATGTCAGTCCAATCAACTCTAATACCATGTAGAAATTGTAGAATCGAAAAATTAATGAATCTTTTGAAAGTTCACCTCAATCTTGAGAAACTATGGTAGGGTTTCACCACTCAATGACCACTCCCAGGCTCAACAACTAAAATATCAAAACTTCAAATGAGAAACAAGGAAATATTAGTCCAATCAACTCTAATACCATGTAGACATTGAATAATTGAACAATTAATGAAACTTTTGAAATTTCACCTCAATCTTGAGGTTTTCTAGATCTAATCCCTATGAACTTTCAGCCTTAGGGTTGTTTTGAAATATTAAATTACAAAATAATTATGTCACTTCCCTTCAACCTAATTTCACCCAGTAGCTCAAGAGAATAAATACCATATTAACATACTTCAATAACACAATGCTACAAACCTTAGGGAGAAATTTTCAAGGCATATAACAAATTTGGTTTCTCTTAATACATCAAAATATAAAAACAATAATTCTTCTCATTTATCTTCGGGATATGTGTCTCACCACCCAACAACCACTCCTAGGTTCAATGACTAAATTATCAAACCTTCAAATCAGCAACGAGACAACATCAGTCGAGAAAACTCTAATACCATGTATAAATTCAAGAATCGAGCAATTAATGCAACTTTTGAAAGTTCACCTTAATATTGAGAAACTATGGCAAGGTTTCACCACCCAACAACCAATCCCAATTTCAACAACTGAAATATGGCAAACCTTCAAATTATAAACAAGATAATCTCAGTCCAATCAACTCTAATACCATGTAGAAATTCAATAATTGAGCACTTGATGCAACTTTTGAAAGTTCACCTCAATATTGAGGTTTTCTAGATCTAATACCTATGAACTTTAAACCTTAGGGTTGTTCTGAAATATTAAATTACAACATAAATATTTCACTTCCCTTCAACCTAATTTCACCTAGTAGCTCAAGAGAATAAATACCATATGAGCACACTTCAATAACATAATGTTATAACCCTTAGGGAACACTTTTCAAGGCATATAACAAATTTGATTTCTCTTAATACATCAAAATATAAAAACAATAATTCTTCTCATTTATCTTCAAGATATGTGTTAAGTCACTTGACCAATTCAACTATATGTTATGTTAGATCAACATGAATGACAAGGGTTGAAATATAATAAATCATGAAGATAACATAAGCTAAAAATAAAATGTACAAATACACAAAATGTGGATAGTTGGAAACTTCATATATATATATATATATATATATATATATATATATATATATATATAAGATGAAGTACATGTTAGAAATAATCGATGTGATCATTTAACCATAGACAATATAACAATATTGTCACCCAACCATAGGCCGAAGCCACCCCCGAGCACCTTAACCTTGACAGAGAATGATTCTGGAAGAAAACCAATAGCCAACCAAGGCTAATGCACCAAGCAAGACTGATAAAAAAATCCAACCATAACCAATAGAAAGTACAAGCCTAAACCAAGAATATAGATTGCAACAACTGCTCCCCAGACTTGCACACTTTCCCAGTTTTTGCAATGCGCACCTTTTCCTAGCTGAAATTTTTAGTTGTCTAGTACAAAATGAGGTTTAGCTACTTGTATTTATACTGTTTTTCTGAGATGTCTGGGCCAACTTCTCATTCTGGATGCTAAATACTTAATATTAATTATTTCCTTGAGCTGACTTGTCTTCTAGGTTAAGTTTAATGCTTTAGGGTTTCTTCTTGCTTCCCAAAATATTCTATTCTCATCAGGGTTACACGCGGAGGTAAATACCTCCCGCAGCTACCATAATATCAACACTCCCTCCTAGCTAGGGAGGTATTGAAGGAAATGGTCTTGAGCACAAACATACCATTCAACTAGTAGCATCATCATAGTCATATAGACTATCTCATGATTAGATTACGAGCACCATCATCACTATCATCTGATAGCATCGGTTGCAATCATCTCTCGAATCCATACTCTATTTGAGTAGTTAGGCATGATGCTATATAAGTCACTCACTCCATAGAGTGATACAAGGATCATTCTTCTAATCTGGACATACGTCCTAGAAGAATGATTATCCCAACAGATGTTAAAAGCTATGTCATGGACTACAGAGACCATTCCTATAGGAATGTCAATCTAAGACTATTTTCTAATCAAGTTATAGAGATCTCTCTGAACCTGTATGCCTTAGAAAATATCAGTCTTTGAACTATTTTCCTAATCGGGCCACACACTGTGCCTTAGGAAAATACTGGTCCATGAAATGTCAACAAACTTTCAACCTGGACCATTCTCCATAGAGAGAATACCTATCCACCAACAATATGCTCTATCTTAGACCATTCTCTACCTGGAGAATGTCTGTCCATAAGAAAATTGACTATCCATCTAGATGATAATCATTTTCAATAGTATTGATAGTTTACATGGTAATTAGAACAATGTCATTCAATAGAGCACAACTGTGTCTATCCATAGTAGTACATAACTAAAATATAGTGGTACACTACCACACCACGTAGCACACAACTACTTAATCAGTGACACATAGTCACAACCAGTGGAACACATCCACCACAGTAGCATACATATACTTTCCAGAGACATACAATATTCATAACAATCATATCATCTGATATCAACCTGCACAGAAAAACAATATCATGACATAAAATGAGTCATCTGGGCCATTCTTCCACTCACATCTGTGAAATATGAAAGAGAATATTGCCTCAGAAAGTAAAACATCAGAAATGAGTTGTCTGAACTATTCTTCTAGAGCATAGAAGAATAACTATCCTGATTTCTGAGCCTGGACCATTCACCTATCTGGGCCATTCCTCCGGCACTAAACAAATTGCAACCTGAAGAGAATGAGTCTGCCCTAGGGAATGCTTGTCCTCGATTGTTGAACCTAGACCATTCACCTAACTGGGCCATTCCTCCGACACTAAACAAAGTGAAACCTAGAGAGAATGAGTATGCCCTAGGGAATGACTATCCCGACCATTTCCTAAGGAAATGACTGTCCTACACAAACCTCCAAAACGACCCATTCTTCAAAATTGCTCACAACTGTGAACTTCAAAAGAATTATTGCTCGGTGAGGTGGACCATTCTACTTGACCACTACTGAGAGTGACTTCCAAGAAGAAATACTATCCTAGACAATTCCCCCACACTAGCCACAAGGGGAATCGTTGTCTATGGTACATCAACAATATATCGAACCATTTTCATTACTAAAATGACCATCTGATCTGGACCATTTTTTGAACTGGAAAATGCTTGTCCATCAGAAATATCAAACCACTTTCCGAATTGGAAGGGAATTGCTCATCCTGGACCATTTTTCAAACTGAAAAATGACTATCCATAAGTCAATATCACATCAGTACTCCCTCCCAACCTAAGAGTCATCTCTTCCATTTTCAATAAGGAAGTTGTCTCCACAAGCTCTAGCTTGTTCTTTGAATACACAAACTTTTCATCTAGGACTGAGGATTTACCAAAATATCTGTTATCTCCTCATATGTGAGATATATATATTGGAGAACCACTTCTCTTTTCTGGAATTCATTATGGAGAATGTAATGCTCGATTTAAATGTACTTTAGTCTGTCTAGAACACTGGTTTTCTCTGAAGGCATCATATAGGTCTAATCATTATAGTATATCATAATTGGATTCATCTCTTTTGTTTCCTAATAGCTCATAACATCGTGGCAAGTCTCAAACTAGAACATATCCAAGTGGCACTTCTTCTTTCATCATGAGAGTTTGTCATGGATTAGCAATCCATCATCCTGGACTTCTAAGTAACTATTCCGATCTCTTTCATAGAAAGTTTTCACCACGCTTATGTTGTGCATGAGAGGCTTTGCACCAAGTTGTTTGAATCCATACAAGATCTTCTTCCATTTGCATATAAGGGTCTCTTTCTGGTATACCTCAAAACCTTGAGGTTGCTCTACATACACTTCTTGTTCAATTACTCTAGAGAACAGTCTTTGCATTCATTTGATGTAAACTCCAACACATGGATATTGCAAAAGATATAATGGATTAGGTAGAGGTATGTCTAGTTACTGGAACAAACTATCATCATGGTCTTCTCCATCCATCTGGGAGAACCTTTAGTTCTAGATCTCGCAATGCTTCCATTCACAAGTCTTTCATACATTGTTCTTCATCACAACTTCAATTTCTTTTGCTTGATTGTTTGTAGTGAGTTCAAACCAAGATAGTACTAGTCTTGTGATTCTTGATATAATCACTGGTTGTTCTGGATTTTTCTTTCTTACTAGGAATCTTCATTTTATTCTTCATGTTTCTCTTTATCTCTTGGGTCCATGGAGTTTTCTATAGATTCCATGCCATGAAGATTCCTACTTCTTCCTTTCATCATAGGATCATGGATGTGGATGGACAAACATGGATAATTTAAGGCTTCTTTTCGAAGAAAACTTCTTCTAAAGTCAAACTGAACACATGTTGCTTTTCATGGCTGCTACCATTGATGGGAACATGGATATATACTTCATAATACTCAATGGATCATATTATTTAGGATTAGATCCCTCCCAATCCTTGCTTCATGCATGAATGCATGCTCTTCTTTTGGAATTATATAATTAGCTCCTTCCATCTAAGAGAGTCCACGCTTCCGTCTGCATCCTTATTGCCTTCTGCAAAGTGTCACAAGTCCTTTTCTAATTTCCTCTTGAATTCTGACTTGTTTCTATTTTTACTTCTTCCAGGATTTTTCAAGTTTGATTCTGATTTCGGCTTATCTTGCAATTGTTACTTATGTTAATAGATTCCACATGAATTGTTACCAGGGGTTGTCAATGTACTTCATCTTTTCATGTGTATTGATTGTCTTGTAGTCACCGTGATAACAATCCTTATCTTTTTGTTCTTCCATAGGTATTGTTTCTCTTTGAAAATATTATCTTCTAAGAAATAGATATGCAAGATATGTACAGAAACTATGTAAACATGGTATCTACAAGAATTATGAAGAATATTGTTACCTTTTCTTAGAAGAAGAAGTCTGTTTTATCTTGCTTGGCCTTCTTTGAGGGTTCCCTTTCTTCGACAACTGATGCTTCGTGTGTTTCCTTTATTTTATTTAACTTGGGACAATGATTCTTGTAATGACCGTATTTTCGACAGTTGAAGCATTGTATTTTTGACATATCTTTTTCTTGATTTGGTTTCTTCCTTGAGCCAAACTTCTTTTTATTCCTGAAGTTCTTGAACCTTGCTGTGAAGGCTTAATCATCGTATTTATTTTGGGGTTTCTCTTTTGAACTAATCCTTGATTCTTCTTGTGCAAAGCAAGTCCAAAGTTATTCAAATGTGGGATACCCATTCCTTGTGTTCATGCTTGTGGAAAATGCATCCCATGTCTTGGGAAGACCATTGAGTACTATATTTACTAGTTCCTTCTCTAAAATGATTTTTTCAATAGCTTGTAGTTGATCTCTTAACTGAGAGATTCTCACAAGGTATAATGTTATGTTGTCATCATCATTCATTTTCATGTCACGAAGCTCATTCTTCAGACTCGTTACTTGTCCAATGTTCCTAACTAAGAAGAGGTTTGTTAGGGCATCATACATCTTCTTAGATGAGTCAAGATGGGAGATGTAGGGTATCAAGTGGTATTTTATAGAGTCCACTATGATACTCATGGTGTTGATGTCATTGTCTTTAAACTTCTCCATAACTGCAATGTTATGAGGTTCCATCTCTTTTCCTTCTTCGAACTGTGGTTCTGCGATCTTTCCTTTCACGATATCCAACACTTTATTCTTGTAAAGGATGAGGTCAATCCTTGTCTTCCACGCTCTGAAGTTAGAATCCCCTTCTAACTTGTTTTCTAACTTCATAGAGTAAGTCATAATTGCTTTGACTTGGTCAATCTTTGACTTTGACCAAAAACTCAAAATTGATGTCTTTGCTTGCTAATAATACTAGGAGGTGCGCTAGGATAGGGAACACTAGGATATCTATAAATTAGGTCAATCTCTTCACTTAAGGTGCCTCAACAAGAGGGTTAAGGTTTCGTTGCTGCAGTAAAAGTTAGCTTCAACTACGACTGTAACTGAGCAAATCCTCCCAATCTATCTTCTAGCGGTTAGATTGTCCAAAGATAGTGTGGGACCATAACCTATTAGAAATAATGGATGTGTGTTTAACCATAGACAATATAACAATATTGTCACCCAACCATAGGCCGAAGCCACCCCCTCGCATCTTAACCTTGACAAAGAATGATTCTGGAAGCAAACCAATAGCCAACCAAGGCTAATGCACCAAGCAAGACTGATCAGAAAATCCAACCATAACCAATAGAAATTCTGAGCCTAAACCAAGAATACATACTACAATAGCTGTTGGTTTCAACTGCTCCCCATACTTGCGCACTTTCTCGGTTTCTGCAATGCGCACCTTTTCCTAGATGAAATTTCGAGTTGTCTGGTATAAAATGAGGTCTGGATACTTGTATTCATATTGTTTTCCTGAGCTGTCTGGGCCGACTTCTCATTTTGGATGCTAAATACTTAATATTAATTATTTCCTTGAGCTTACTTGTGTTCTAGGGTTAGGTTTAATGATTTAGGGTTTCTTCTTGCTTCCTGCAATATTCTATTCTCGTCAGGGTTACACGTGGAGGTAAATACCTCCCATAGCTACCATAATATCAACAGTACATACCAGAACTTTATCACAAAGTCGGTACAAGTCAAGATCTCCATACCCTATCCAGGGAAATCATAAGAAAATTATAACCACCAATTATTCATATCTAGGAATCAATCCTAATCAAAGTTGGTCACTCAACCAAAGATCCTCGACATTCTAGCATCAACACTACAAGTCCTCCTTCGAACCTACACCAAGATTGTGTAACACAAGTGACAGTGTGTATATGTGTCTTCATATTTTTTGGATATACTCATAATACACAAGCATTTAATATATCAACCCAGAGTCTTATGTGATCTTGTGAGGTCCTTAGTGCAATATACATATAAAAAAGGAATTTTCTTTAATCAAAACAACTATCATGAAATCTAATATATTTGACATATAAATTAGATGAAAACAATCTCAATCATAAATCTAATTAAAAGCATGAAGAAAGGAATCCATGATGTTCTTGATCTCCAACCAAGTCGATAGAACCTCACATAGTATAGTCACTGAGAACCATGGCCATGACTTCACCACTTAGCTATGTTCACCAAGTAAGACCAAGAAAAGGGTGATTCTATAACACACTATTCTCTTCAACAAACTACAATAAAACACACAACAATATGAAGAAAATATAATCTACCATATGAGCTAGTATTCTCTAATCTAAATTGAAACATAAATTTATAACAAAAGAATCAACAATATCCTCAATCCTTGACTTAGTTAATGGCACCTCATATGTTAGAGTCATTAGAAATCAAATCCATAAATTAACATAAGTTTTGTATACGAAGTATTAGATGAGAATAAGGTGATTCTGTAGCATACTCTACATGAAACTAATATGAAACACACATGAAACTAAAGCAACATGAGAAAAGCATAATGAGTAATTAACTACAAAAATAAAGCTACACTCTACAATACATAAATATCATAGTGCCTTACCTCGATTGGCCCCCCTCAAGGCTCGACCTATGTAGGCTCTCACTCAATCATGAAAAAAAACTATGTTGCAATACTACACATGAACATGAGTGATATATTGAGTTTGTAAGTCAAAATTTATAGAGAAGTGTTTTCAGCATAAAATTGATACTATCGATCTTCCTCCTCTGAGGAAATTACACATATATATACATGAGAATGGGGGGCATGCTTGCTCCATAAATGGCGCAACAAGCCCCTCAAAGTTCGATACTAGTTTTAGAAAACACAAAACTAAAAACGATTATGATCCTTTAATTGGATATGTGGTCTGATCAGTTCCAACAACCAACCACTTGTTCAGTCCTCGACCGACTGGGTCATTAAAAACCTTCTTCCACAACTTGGTAGATTCAGCTGCAACTTGTGGATCACGAGCATCTCCAACCTTAAGTGTTGACACAATTATGTAATTGCATGGTGGTTCAACCCAATACCCCACTTTCCTTGTAGAGTGGTCATGTAGAATTAAATCCCAATCTCGTTGATAGAGAATCATCAATGAGATGCTCTTATCCATGTCTGTGATCAAACCCTTCTGAATTCAATGGTAGGGTTTGAGGATTAATCCCTTGCAAAGGCATGGAAGGAAATTGTTGGATTAATTTTGTGTTGACTTGGAAAATACACATGTGGTGATCATTCTCATAATAATTGAGTTAGAAAATCCCTTGCAACTATAACATATATGCAACAATAAAAATAATCTCAAAAACACACTTTAATCCTATTCATAAAAGAAAATAAGAGAGCAAATGACAATTATGTATACCTTTGAACAAGATCACAATTATGTCAAGGAATGAGTCTTAGGAACAATAGAAAGAGGCAAAATGGATATGTATTAGAGGAAAAAAGGGAGTGTTTTTGTAGAAAACGGATGTCAAAATAGCATTCCATCATCCCCCCTAGCGGGTCTAGTTGCATGTCCCTATGTCGTTTCTCAAATAATTTGGATTCATAGTTTCCCATATGTCGTGAGAGATCAAGAGTGTTTCTATTGAATGTTCCATTTCAATTTGTAGGTACTCTGTGACAAAAAATCCGTGATTATGTCGAATGGTGACAATATCTCTTGAATCTTGTCTTAACCTCTATAATTCGTCCTTTATCACATGGGGTATAGGATACTCGTCTCTCACTTTTAAGATTCCTTTTTCCTCAATCTATGCATAGAATTCAATATCTTTATTCCATTGAATCATGTTGAGGATGTGAGATATGAATGTGCTCAACTGAACATCCCCAACATAGGGGTTGGGGTTCCTACAAGCATTATCTTGCAATAGAAAATTAAAAAAGGTAATGTTTGCACAAAGAAAATTTATCTTTCATGTTAGCAGAGAAAAACATGTCCATGAAGTCCTGTGGTTGTTTCACCTCATAAGTTTTCCTAGCTGTTAGCTTCTTGAATCTAAATGCAGTCTATTGATCATGTAAAGGTATAGGATAATCCCTTGGGGGGCTCCCACAAATAATTACTTCAAAGGATAGTTTGCATGTTTTTTGTATTGACACCTAAGCCTATGCTAGTTGATCCTTGTAGTTTTGAATCTTGGCTTCCCATTTCTGTTCTTTCACGAGTTACATAGAAAACCACCTTTGTTTCATTTTTTCAATGACTTGACGATGGGTCTTGTAACCCCCACATTGTTCATATTAATGATGTTATTAGTTTATTTTCAATTTTCTCAATGTATTTCCAAAAAAACAACACAAAGAGGATCACTGAAAGAAACACAACCACAAGGTACACTACATTTTATTCCGGGAAACCCTCATGGGGGAGAAAACCCAACAAAAAATTCCTCAATAATAGATTTCCAATACAATGCCAAGACTAAGACCAAAACTCCAATAATAAACTAGGAATAAGCATGCACTTATCTTCTCCTTCCTCCTACAACTACAACTTCCTTCAAAACATGCACACTAGATGAGTGATTGAGTGAGTGAACAAGTGAGGTGCCATGCTCACTTATAAATACTTGTTGAGGAGGTTCTAGGGTTATATCTCTTCACTTAGTAGGGTCGAATTCTTCCAAGAGTGGTTAAAACCAATTTATAAACTCTAGGGGATGACTTTACAAATTCCACTATATAAATATGGTTCGACCAATCCACAAAAGGGGATTTGGTCTTATACAAGTCCTGACATGATCAATCCACAAAAGGGGATTTGATCTATAAGCTAATAACCCAAATATAATTAAAATATTCTTCGAAGTTACAATATTTCAACACTCCCCCTTAACGAGAAGGGTATTCTACTGACATAACCCAATACAACATCATCGGGAGAGAGAGGGGGA
>JASDQU010012921.1:57008-68639 GCA_032191745.1 Picea mariana | reverse complement strand
GAGCTGTCTGGTACAAAATGAGGTCTAGCTACTTGTATTTATACTGTTTTCCTGAGTTGTTTGGGCTGACTTCTCATTCTGGATGCTAAATACTTAATATTAATTATTTCCTTGAGCTGACTTATCTTCTAGGGTTAGGTTTAATGCTTTAGGGTTTCTTATTGCTTCCCAAAATATTCTATTCTCGTTAGGGTTACGTGCAGAGGTAAATAGCTCCTGCAACTACCATAATATCAACACTCCCTCCTAGCTAGGGAGGTATTGAAGGAAATGGTCTTGAGCACAAACATACCATTCCACCAGTAGCATCATCATAGTCGTATAGACTATATCATGATTAGATCACGAGCACCATCATCACTATCATTTGATAGCATCAATTGCAATCATCTCTCGAAGCCATACTCTATTTGAGTAGTTAGGCATGATGCTATATAAGTCACTCACTCCATAGAGTGATACAAGGATCATTCTTCTAATCTGGACATATGTCCTAGAAGAATGATTATCCCAACAGATGTTAAAAGCTATGCCATGGACTACATAGACTATTCCTATAGGAATGTCAATCTAAGACTATTTTCTAATCAAGTTATAGAGATCTGTCTCAAACTGTATGCCTTAGAAAATATCGGTCTTTGAACCATTTTCCTAATCGGGCCACAAATTGTGCCTTAGGAAAATACTGGTCCATGAAATGTCAACAAACTTTCAACCTGGACCATTCTTCACAGAGAGAATACCTGTCCACCAACAATATGTTCTATCTTGGACCATTCTCTGCCTGAAGAATGCCTGTCCACAAGTAAACTGACTATCCATCTAGCTGATAATCATTTTCAACACTATTGATAGTCTACATGGTAATTAGAACAATGTCATTCAATAGAGCACAACTGTGTCTATCCATAGTAGTACATAACTAAAATACAGTGGTACACTACCACACCACGTAGCACACAACTACTTAATCAGTGACACATAGTCACAACCAGTGGAACACATCCACCATAGTAGCATACATATACTGTCCAGAGACATACAATCTTCATAACAATCATATCATCTGATATCAACCTACACAGAAAAACAATATCATGACATAAACTGAGTCATCTGGGCCATTCTTCCACTCACATCTGTGAAATATGGAAGAGAATATTCCCTCAGAAAGCAAAACATCAGAAATGAGTTGTCTGAACTATTCTTCTAGAGCATAGAAGAATAACTGTCCTGATTTTTGAGCTTGAACCATTCACCTATCTGGTCCATTCCTCCGGCACTAAACAAAGTGCAACCTAGAGAGAATGAGTCTACCCTAGGGAATGCATGTCCCTGATTATTGAACCTGGACCATTCACCTAACTAGGCCATTCCTCCGGCACTAAACAAAGTGAAACCTGGAGAGAATGAGTATGCCCTAGGGAATGACTGTCCGGACCATTTCCTAAGGAAATGACTGTCCTACACCAACCTCCAAAATGGCCCATTCTTTGAAATTGCTCACAACTGTGAACTTCGAAAGAATGACTGCCTGGTGAGGTGGACCATTCTACTTAACCACTACTGAGAGTGACTTCCAAGAAGAAATACTTTCCTAGACAATTCCCCCACACTGGCCACAAGGGGAATCGTTGTCTATAGTACATCAACAATCTATCAAACCATTTTCATTACTAAAATGACCATCCGATCTGGACCATTTTTCGAACTAGAAAATGCATGTCCATAAAAAATCTCAAACCACATTCCGAATTGGAAGGTAATTGCTCATCCTGGACCATTTTTTGAACTGAAAAATGACTATCCATAAGTCAATATCACATCAATACTCCCTCCCAACCTAGGAGTCATCTCTTCCATTTTCAATAAGGAATTCATCTCCACAAGCTCTAGCTTGTTCTTTGAATACACAAACTTTTCATCTTGGACATAGGCTTTACCAAAATATCTGTTGTCTCCTCATCTGTGGAGATATATATATTGGAGAACCACTTCTCTTTTTTGGACTTCATCACGGAGAATTTAATGCTCGATTTCAATGTACTTTAGTATGTTTGGAACACTGGTTTTATCTAAAGGCTTCATATAGCTCTAATCATTATAGTACATCATAATTGGATTCATCTCTTTTGTTTCCTGATAGCTCATAACATCGTGGCAAGGCTCAAACTGGAACATATCCAAGTGGCACTTCTTAGTTCATCATGAGAGTTTGTCATGGATTAGCAATCCATCATCCTGGACTTCTAAGTAACCATTCTGATCTCTTTCATAGAAAGTTTTCACCACGCTTCTGTTGTGCATGAGAGGCTTTGCACCAAGTTGTTTGAATCCATACAAGATCTTCTTCCATCTGCATATAAGGGTCTCTTTCTGGTATACCTCAAAACCTTGAGGTTGCTCTACATACACTTCTTGTTCAATTACTCTAGAGAACAGTCTTTGCATTCATTTGATGTAAACTCCAACACATGCATATTGCAGAAGATATAATGGCTTAGCTAGAGGTATGTCTATTTACTGGAACAAACTATCATCGTAGTCTTCTCCATCCATCTGGGAGAACCTTTAGTTCTGGATCTCACAATGCTTCCATTCACAAGTCTTCCGTACACTGTTCTTCATCACAACTTCAATTTCTTTTGCTTGATTGTTTCTAGTGAGTTCAAACCAAGCTAGTAATAGTCTTGTGATTCTTGATATAATGACTGGTTGTTCTGGATTTTTCTTTCTTACTTGAAATCTTTATTTTCTTCTTCATGTTTCTCTTTAGCTCTTAGGTCCATGGAGTTTTCTATAGATTCCATGCCCTGAAGATTCCTACTTCTTCCTTTCATCATAGGATCATGGATGTGGACGGACAACCATGGATAATTTAAGGCTTCTTTTCGAAGAAAACTTCTTCTAAAGTCAAACTGAACACGTGTTGCTTTTCATGGCTGCTACCATTTATGGGAACATAGATAGATACTTCATAATACTCAATGGATCATATTATTTAGGATTAGATCCCTCCTAATCCTTGCTGCATGCATGAATTCATGTTCTTCTTTTGGAATTATATAATCAACTCCTTCCATCTAAGAGAGTCCACGCTTCCGGCTGCATCCTTATTGCCTTCTGCAAAGTGTTACAAGTCCTTTTCTAATTTCCTCTTGATTGTTGACTTGTTTCTGTTTTTACTTCTTCCAGTATTTTTCAAGTTTGATTCTGATTTCGGCTTATCTTGCAGTTGTTACTTATGTTAATAGCTTCCACATTAATTGTTACCAGGGATTGTCGATGTACTTCATCTTTTCATGTGTATTTCTTGTCTTGTGATAACAATCCTTATCTTTTTGTTCTTCCATAGGTATTGTTTCACTTTGAAAATATTATCTTCTAAGAAATAGATATGCAAGATATGTACAAAAACTATGTAAACATGGTATGTACAAGAATTATGAAGAATATTGTTACCTTGTCTTAGAAGAAGAAGTCGGTTTTATCTTGCTTGACCTTCTTTGAGGGTTCCCTTTCTTCGGCAACTGATGCTTCGTGTGTTTCCTTTATTTTATTTAACTTGGGACAATGATTCTTGTAGTGACCATATTTTCGACAGTTGAAGCATTGTATTTTTGACATATCTTTTTCTTGATTTGGTTTCTTCCTTGAGCCAAACTTCTTTTTATTCCTGAAGTTCTTGAACTTTGCTGTGAAGGCTTGATCATCATATTTCTTTTTGGGTTTCTCTTTTGAACTAATTCTTGATTCTTCTTGTGCATAGAAAGTCCAAAGTTCTTCAAATGTGGGATACTCATTCCTTGTGTTCATGCTTGTGGAAAATAAATCCCATGTCTTGGGAAGACCATTGAGTACTATATATACTAGTTCCTTCTCTGAAATGATTTTTTCAATAGCTTGTAGTTGATCTCTTAACTAAGAGATTCTCACAAGGTATGATGTTATGTTGTCATCATCATTCATTTTCATGTCACGAAGCTCATTCTTTAGACTCGTTACTTGTCCAATGTTCCTGACTGAGAAGAGGTTTGTTAGGGAGTCATACATCTTCTTAGATGAGTCAATATGGGATATGTAGGGTATCAAGTGGTATTTTATAGACTCCACTATGATACTCATGGCATTGATGTCATTGTCTTTGAACTTCTCCATAACTGCAATGTTCTGAGGTTCCTTCTCTTTTCCTTCTTCGAACTGTGGTTCCACGATCTTTCCTTTCACAATATCCAACACTTTATTCTTGTAAAGGATGAGGTCAATCCTTGTCTTCCATGCTCTGAAGTTAGAAGCCCCTTCTAACTTGTTTTCTAACTTCATAGAGTAAGTCATAACTGCTTTGACTTGGTCAAACTTTGACTTTGACCAAAAACTCAAAATTGATGTCTTTGCTTGCTGAGAATACCAAGAGGTGCGCTAGGATAGGGAGCACTAGGATATCTAGAAATTAGGTCAATCTCTTCACTTAAGGTGCCTCAACAAGAGGGTTAAGGTTTCGTTGTTGCAGTAAAAGTTGGCTTCAACTACAACTGTAACGGAGCAAATCCTCCCAATCTATCTTCCAGCGGTTAGATTGTCTGAAGATAGTGTGGGCCCATAACTTGTTAGAAATAATGGAAGTGTTCATTTAACCATAGACAATATAACAATATTGTCACCCAACCATAGGCCGAAGCCACCCCCTGGCACCTTAACCTTGACAAAGAATGATTATGGAAGTAAACGAATAGCCAACCAAGGCTAATGCACCAAGCAAGACTGATCAGAAAATCCAACCATAACCAATAGAAATTCTGAGCCTAAACCATGAATACATATTGCAATAGTTGTTGATTGCAACTGCTCCCCATACTTGCGCACTTGCCTAGTTTCTGCAATGCACACCTTTTCCCAGCTGAAATTTCGAGTTGTCTGGTACAAAATGAGGTTTGGCTACTTGTATTCATACTGTTTTCTTGATCTATCTGGGCCAACTTCCCATTCTGGATGCTAAATATTTAATATTAATTATTTCCTTGAGCTTACTTGTCTTCTAGGGTTAGGTTTAATGATTTAGGGTTTCTTCTTGCTTCCTAGAATATTCTATTCTTGTCAGGTTACACGTGGAGGTAAATACCTCCCGTAGCTACCATAATATCAACAGTACATACCACAACTTTATCACAAAGTCGGTACAAGTCAATATCTCCATACTCTATCCAGGGAAATCATAAGAAAATTATAACCACCAATTATTCATATCTAGGAATCACTCCCAATCAAAGTTGGTCACTCGACCAAAGATCCTTGACATGCTAGCATCAACACTACAAGTCCTCCTTCGAACCTACACCAAGATTGTGTAACACAAGTGACAATGTGTATATGTGTCTTCATATTTTTTGGATATACTCATAATACACAAGCATTTAATCTATCAACCCATAGTGTTATGTGATCTTGTGAGGTCCTTAGTGAAATATACATATAAAAAAGGAATTTTCTTTAATCAAAACAACTATCATGAAATCTAATCTATTTGACATATAAATTAAATGAAAACAATCTCAATCATAAATATAATTAAAAGCATGAAGAAAGGAATCCACAATGTTCTTGATCTCCAACCATTTCAGTGGAACCTCACATAGTATAGTCATTGAGAACCATGGCCATGACTTCACCACTTAGCTATGTTCATCAAGTAAGACCAAGAAAAGGGTGATTCTATAACACACTATTCTCTTCAAGAAACTAGAATAAAACACACAACAATCTGAAGAAAATATAATATACCATATGAACTAGTATACTCTAATCTAAATTGAGACATAAATTTATAACAAAAGAATCAACAATATCCTCAATCCTAGACTTAGTTAATGGCACCTCATATGTCAGAGTCATTAGAAATCAAATCCATAAATTAACATAAGTTTTGTATACAAAGTTTTAGATGAGAATAAGGTGATTATGTAGCATACTCTACATGAAAGTAATATGAAACACACATGAAACTAAAGCATCGTGAGCAAAGCATAATGAGTAATTAACTACAAAAATAAAGCTACACTCTACAATACATAAATATCATAGTGCCTTACCTCGATTGGCCCCCCTCAAGGCTCGACCTATGTAGGCTCTCACTGAATCATGAAAAAAAACTATGTTGCAATACTACACATGAACATGAGTGATATATTGAGTTTGTAAGTCAAAAGTTATAGAGCAAGTGTTTTCAGCATAAAATTGATACTATCGATCTTCCTCCTCTGAGGAACTTACACATATATATACATGAGAATGGGGGGCATGCCTGCTCCATAAATGGAGAAACAAGCCCCTCAAAGTTCGATACTAGTTTTAGAAAACACAAAACTAAAAATGATTATGACCCTTTAATTGGCTATGTGGCCCGATTAGTTCCAACAACCAACCACTCGTTCAGTCCTCGATCAACTGGGTCATTGAAAACCTTCTTCCACAACTTGGTAGATTCAGTTGCAACTTGTGGATCATGAGCATTTCCAACCTTAAGTGTTGACACAATTATGCAATTGGGTGGTGGTTCAACCCAATACCCCACTTTCCTTGTAGAGTGGTCATCTAGAATTAAATCCCAAGCTCGTTGATGTAGAATTGTGAACGAGATGCTCTTATCCATGTCTGTGATCAAACCCTTCTGAATTCAATGGTAGGGTTTGAGGGTTAATCCCTTGCAAAGGCATGGAAGGAAATGATTGGGATTAATTTTGTGTTGACTTGGAAAATACACATGTGGTGATCATTCTCATAATAATTGAGTTAGAAAATCCCTTGCAACCATAACATATATGCAACAATACAAATAATCTCAAAAACACAATTTAATCCTATCCATAAAAGAAAATAAGAGAGAAAATGACAATTATGTATACCTTTGATAAAGATCACAATTAGGTCAAGGAGTGAGTCTTAGGAACAATAGAAAGAGGCAAAATGATATGTATTAGAGGAAAAAAGGGAGTGTTTTTGTAGAAAACGGATGTCAAAATAGCATTCCATCATCTCCCCCTAGCTGGTCTAGTTGCATGTCCCTATATCGTTTCTCAAATAATTTGGATTCATAGTTTCCCATATGTCGTGATATATCAAGAGTGTTTATGTTGAATGTTCCATTTCAAATTGTAGGTACTCTGTAACAAAAAATCCGTGATTATGTCGAATGGTGACAATATCTCTTGAATCTTGTCTTAACCTCTATAATTCGTCAATTATCACATGGGGTATAGGATACTCGTCTCTCACTTTTAAGATTGCTTCTGCCTCAATCTATGCATAGAATTCAATATCTTTATTCCATTGAATCATTTTGAGGATGTGAGATATGAATGTGCGCAACTGGACATCCCCAACATAGGGGTTGGGGTTCCTACAAGCGCTATCTTGCAATAGAAATTTAAAAAAGGTAATGATCGCACAAAGAAAATTTATCTTTCATGTTAGCAGAGAAAAACATGTCCATGAAGTCCTGTGGTTGCTTCACCTCATATGTTTTCCCAACTGTTAGCTTCTTGAATCTAAATGCAGTCTATTGATCATGTAAAACTATAGGATAATCCCTTGGGGGGCTCCTACAAATAATTACTTCAAAGGCTAGTTTGCATGTTTTTTGTATTGACACCTAAGCCTATGCTAGCTGATCCTTGTAGTTTTTAATCTTGGATTCCCATTTCTGTTCTTGCACGAGGTACATAGAAAACCACCTTTGTTTTATTTTTTCAATGACTTGACGATGGGTCTTGTAACCCCCACATTGTTCATATCAATGATGTTATTAGTTTATTTTTAATTTTCTCAATGTATTTCCAAAACAACAACATAAAGAGGATCACTGAAAGAAACACAACCACAAGGTACACTACATTTTATCCTGGGAAACCCTCATGGGGGAGAAAACACAACAAAAACCTCCTCAATAATAGATTTCCAATACAATGCCAAGACTAAGACCAACACAATAAGACAGGTGCAACAACAACATTTTGTGGTACTTTGACAGACCGTCCTTAATGGACCTTTGGGATCTTCCCATGAATTATAAGATTCCCTAGGATATAAAATCCTAACAAGATACCACATGGTACCCTGATAGATCATCCTTACCAGGCCTTCAGAATCTTCCCAGGAATCATACGATTCCTTAGGATATAAAATCCTAATGGAGCTACCACTACTAACCACAGTTGGCATATACATGCACAAGTACTCCAACAGACCATCATTACTGAACCTTCAGGATCTGCCCAGGGATGATCAATCCCCTAGGATATAAAATAATAACGAAGCTACCCATTGTTGGTCAGGATAATATAGTATCATCAACATCACTCTCCCTTTCGAGGGAGGTACTTTCAGACAACACCAAGCTTGTCTTGGAAGTACTCAAACTTCACACGAGACAGAGGCTTGTTCAACACATATGCAACCTGCTCATCTGTGCATACATATTGGAGCTTTATATCTTTCCTCAACACCATATCACGAATGTAGTGATACCAGATCTTTATGTGCTTCGAATTATCATGGAACACTGGGTTCTTTGTCATATTTATGCAACTCTAGTTATCACATAGAATCATAGTGGCTTCCATCTCTAGATCGAATGGACATGTCAACAAATTCTGAAGCCATATGGCTTCACAACTGACAAAACATGCTGCAATATATTCCACTTCTGTCGTGTTGAGAGAAATATTTGACTCATTCCTTCTTTTCCATGAAGTCATGGCTGACCCCAAACTAAAACAACATCCTAAAGTGCTCTTTCTATCATAAGCACTCTGAATCAGTATAACTATACAGTTTGAAGTCATGATCTCCAGTATAATAGATACCATAATCCAACATACCCTTAAGGTATCTCATCACATGATTTGTAGCTACAAGGTGAACACGTCTGGGCTCTACCAGATACTGATTCAAGGTGTTCACAACAAAGAATATATATGGCCTGGTATTCATCAGTTACATCAACGAACCAAAAATCTATCTATATAGAGTAGCAGCAACCAACTCTAACAAAGTATCAACCAGGAGATTCAAATTTGTTTCCATGGGTTTGTTCATGGATTTACATTTCAACATGTCAAATCTCTTCAGTATTTCAACTGCATACTTCCCTTGGTGAAGGAAGATCTTCTCTAGACTCTGCCAAACTTCAAGACCTAATAAATAATGCATTGGGTCTAGGCATTTCGTCTCAAAATATGCAACGAGCTTCTTCTTACAATCTGTGATGATATTTTCTTATCTTGTTAAGAATAATTCATCCACATACAGTAGAAATATAACTGGCTCATCATTCATAACCTTGAAGTAAAGGTTAGAATAAAATTTACTCTTGGTAAATCCCAAGCTTGTCAAGAAATTATAAATTCTGCCATACCAAGCTATAGGAGCTTGCTTCAACCCATACAGATATTTCTTCAACCCACAGACATGAGTCTTTCTATATTCAACTTTAAACCCTTGTGGTTGTTCTATATACACTTCTTCTTCAATAACACCATTTAAGAAGGTTTTTTTCACATTCATCTGGACTAACTTCCACTTTATTTTGGCTGCAATAGATATGGTGGTTCTGATAGAAGTGTATCTGGCTACATGAGCAAATGTAACTTCAAAATCGATACCTTCCTTTTGAGAAAAACCATGAGCCACAAATCTTGCTTTATGTTTTTCAATACTTTTGTCTGCTGCGTGTTTTATCTTGTATATCCACTTGGAAGATACCAAATCTTTTTTCTTTGGTATGGGAACTATTTCCCATACATCACTATTTATAATGGACTGGTATTCTTCTGTCATGGCATCCACCCATTGTTTATTATGAATGGATTCTTCATAGAAAGTAGGTTCCTTTTTTATGATATCACACATCAAGGCCATATAGTTGGAGAATGGATTAGGTTTCTTTCTTTGTCTCATGGTTCCTTCTAGGACACCATACTTCTCTGCATCTTGAATAAGTTCTCTTTCCCAAGCTGGATTTCTCTTGTGAGAGATTGCCATACGGGGAGGTTCTTGAGATTCTATCATATCATGATCTTCTGGAATCTCATCATCAGGGGTAATTGAAACTTTCTTCACAAGTTCTGCAACTCTGGGAGCTACAAGTTCTTCTTCATATACTTCTTCAAGATGGCATTTTCTTGATCTCTTGCGTGTTGCATCTTCATCAAAGGTTACATATCTGTTGATCTCAATATGATGGTAACATGGTATGTAAATTTTGAAGGCCTTAGAGACCTCGCAGTATCCAACAAATATTCCATTCTTTCCTGAGGGATCCAAATTAGTTCTCTTTTCTTTTGGAATGTGTACAAATACTAGATAACCAAATATTTTTAGATGGATTACTTCTGGCTTCTTTGCGATGAACATTTCTTCGGGGGTTGATGGGTGTTATAAATACACTAAAAACACAATAAAAACTCTCAATTAAATTTTCAACCCGGGGTAAGTAAACTTAGAGTTGTAGAAAAATATATGCCAAAGGTAGAAGGGCTGGTAGGAGTATAGTCTAACTAATGAAGGTAGCTATCTAAGGCTAATCTACTCAAGAAAAACTATTTAATGAGAAAACCCTACTAAGAAACTTGAAACTAGGTAACCTAAGTACTTTTGGGCCAAGGATCGATGGATAGCTCTAAGAAAACAAGTAAAACCTTACTTGAAGCAAACTAGTTCATAACAATAAGCACAAGCAACTATCTAAGCATATCAATAAGCAAATGAAAAAAACAAACTATTTTAACTTGCCAACCTATATTCAATGAGTAACTACCCTATGAAAGAAAATAAATAAACAAGCAAGCAAGGACAACTAACTAACCTATTAAAGCAAGTAAACAAGCAAGCAAAGACAACTAACTAACCTATTAAGGAAAATAGACAACTAAGCAAAACAACTAGCTAACCTATTAAAGAAAATAGACAACTACCTACTCTAAGACAACTTCTACTGCAAATAATCAAATGAAAACTTCTCATTGAACAACTATCTAGCCTAAGAGGCAAGTGGACTAGATTCTTAATTCAAAACTATTTCTAATTCATGAAAGGAAATCTATTTAATTGAAAGCAAGAAAGACTAGCAACTAACCTTTAATATATGATAATCAAACTGTTCTCTAACCTATCAAAGAAAAATACTATCTATCCTACAACAACAATAAAACTATTTCCTAAGCTATGAAAGCAAGAAACTATATCTTCTGATCTACAAAAGCAAGAAACTATCTTTTTTGATCTATGAAAACAGGAAACTATTCTTTTAACCTATGACAATTCAAATATAATGCTGGTGGTTGTGTGAATGTCTTCAGTGTCAGAAAATGTCTCGGTGCCACTTGAAAACAAAGGACAATTCAAGCGGTATAAGCTCAATACTGATCTCAATATCAAAGTGAAAGGTATGGATTAAACAGTTCAATGAGAATTTAGCCATGACAAAAGCAATCGTCAATTACCTTGCATATTCATTTATTAACCTTCAACAATATAACGAGATCATCATTGTACTTCTATACTACATAAGAAAAACTAGATTCAACCATTAACTAAGAAATATAATTGCAATTTAATTCTAGGAAAGGAAATTACATA